>CAOJBK011386639.1:0-19081 GCA_948294925.1 Codiaeum variegatum | reverse complement strand
TATTCAACATCAAGGATCTTTCCAATTATTGTGCAAAACACAATAGAAACAAAGAAGGGTTAGAACGTATGATATACCTCAACTCCCTCCCTTGTTTAGCTCCCCAAGTGTGAAGCCTCTAGTTCGACTCATACCGAAGCTATCCCTTGGCTTGTGTCTCCTTTCCTCCTTGAAGACTTGGTTGCCCAATTTGTTGGATCTTCCTTCTTGCTTAAGAATTTGAGACCTTAGAGATTGTGTTTGGACTTTGGTTGAGAACACACTTGAAAATTTAAATTTTCTCTCACTAGTTTTTGAGAGTTTCTCTCTTTAACTTCTTGAAGAAGAAGATGAATAGTGAAGAAGGCTCAAAGTCATGTGTTCAAAATGTTCAAGTTTTCAATTGTATTGCCGGCCAAAGAATTGATAAATGCCTACTTATATTGACTTGTCTCTTTCCACCAAACTTTCTTAAATTAATTAAGAAAGAGTAAGTCAAAGATGATGGCTTCTCACTCCATCATCCTTTGACTTACTTGACTTGATTAATAATGAATTAATCAAACTGATTAGGATAAGTAATTAGTCGGCATCATCTTTGCCTATAATTAATCACATCTCATGTAGATTAATTATTATCAACCATAGTCCATATCAATTTAGTCATGTCCATTTGTATCCAATACAAACTATGACATAATTGAATAAATCCCTAAATTAGACTTCAAGATATGATAGGATCTTTGTAAATTTAATTACAAGTCTAACCCAATGTAAGTTAATAATTAATTAAACTCTTTAACCAATTATCAATATGGTTAAATACCAAGCCAAATGATACACTTTATGGTGTGTGACTTGCTAGGTTTAATTTCTAATTAGCAATGGGATAAAGAAAAAACTCTTTTCTTCACACCAAGTATGTAATCCACCGCTCATACTTAGTCTTATAAATCGTGAGTGACGTCTAGCATAACATATCACGACTACCTAATTAGAAATGAATGTCGGTGATAAATCCTTGACATTTCATGGACCTTTTGATTATAATTACCATGCACTTAAATCCCTTCATTACGGATTTCTGATCCCAGTTAGGGTCATAGAAGAAGTCAAACCCTATATGCGAGATCAAATGACTTCTATCCGATATGAGTTCTTGATAAACCGGTTCCAACTAGAAACTCTTTCCAGTGAACCTTATCCACTCTGATCATAGATTTTCATATCAAGAACAACTAGAAGTCATAGGATTCCTTCCTTGGTTACCCAAGTTAATGAATTATTTCTTGGTTAAACACTTATCCCAACATATCACTGATTATGGCCACCACATGCCATATACCAATACGTGACTGGCATCGGTATGTAAGCAGTAGCAAATCATTGCCACCAATATGACAGATAACATGTCACCTCAAGTCTAAGGATTATATACACAATTATAATCTAGATGATCAGATATTGACTAGTGGATTAAACCCATATGTCTATCACCTAATATCACTGTTCGACTTACTCATCTCATGAGTGTCAACATGTTGTCACGACATCACATGTCTTTAGTATGAGACTCACTACCTCCATACCAACAAGTATCTCATACTTGTCATATATGACAATAGAGGTGACGGTCGCTCCGGATTAATGACGTTCCTACCAATAATCCTATAACCGTGAACTATCTTTAAAGTCTATGACAAAAAGATTTTGTCTCTAAATTCTCAAACTCTTCGAGAATAGATTCTCTTACATAGGACTTAAGGAACATATTTACGTAATACACTAAAATGAAACTAATCATTAAATGAAAACATATATATCAATAGTCATTAATGGATGAAGATTACAAATATATATAAAGTACAAACTTTAGGGCATACACTGCTAACAGAAAGAATGTCGGATTACTGTTATCTTTGTGGTATTATAGGGCATAACCTGTGTGAAAGCTCTAGTTGTTGGAATCTTCAATTACAGACCATACTTGAGAGCTCCATCCGATGACAATGTTGAGAGGGTTCAAAGAATGCTAATGGAGGCCAAAGTGGTCATCAAGCCATATGTTGATCAGCTTAAGAGCAACTAGAGAATTCCCAGAATTTATAGATCTGAGTCTGAGCATATGGATTCTCAGAGAAGAAGTAGTGTTCAGCCAAACTCTAGTAAAAAAGAGGTAGAGTTGAATATTATGCATGTGCCAGCGAAAGAGAGTAAATCAAGTTCTTGCCTTGGAGATTGTGATGATGGGAAAGAGCATAAGGAGTTGGAGGCCATACATGAGGAAGGTATAATTATTGCTAATTCTGATCCTAGTATAATAGGGAGTGACTCTAGGATTGAACAGAAGTCAACTAGTTCCCAACCAATCACTGCTCATTATGAAAAAGGCATTGGAGCTAGTTCAAATACAATGGAGGGTTTCGAGGAAGCCAGGTGGACATTATTGAAGGAGGTCAAAAAAAGAATAAGGAAAAGGCCAACGGTAAAAAAATTAAAAGCCCAATTAGGCTTTAATGTAGAGGATAATATAATTTCTATTAGCTAGTTAGAGGAGAGGCCTAGAAAGGCACACCCTGCTCCATTGCTAATAAGTCCAGTGAGCTCACTGAGTTTAATGGAAACCCCAAGCAAGACCTAGGCCCAACTATTTTATTGAAACAGGAGGCCAACATAGACTCTTTCAAAAAGCAACAACATAAAAAAAATGAAGTGAAAACTGATGAAGCCATTGTCAATATAAAGTAGTCAATAAAAAGATGGAGGGTTAAAAGGCTCGCAAGTGAAAAAGGAAGAATTTTCATGGGAAAAGGGAAGAGAAGTAATAACCATGTGATCATTGAGGAAGTGCGGGCAGAAGAAATAGAGAAAAATGATGGGAACACAATTACATAGGCACTCTCATAACTTAATAACCAAATTTCTCTGACTAAAGGCATTGGTGGCTCGCCTAAAGACACCAAAGCACTATAAGGTAAATAATTTGGAATTGTCAAGGAATGGGGCAAGCTTTGACAATTTGCAACCTTAGAGAGATGCTTTTCTCTCATGGCCCCTCAATAGTTTTCATCTCAAAATCTAAGAACACTACTGATAAAATGGAAAGATGAAGGAAGAAGTTAGATTTTTGTGAAGCTTTTTATGTGCTACCAGTTGATATTGAGGGAGCTCTGGCCTTGTGGTGGAAAAAAGAAGTTAGTATCTAAGTCCTATGCCACTTTAATAAATACATTCACTGCTCTTGCAAAGATGAAAAGGGGAAGTTTCTATGGCTGGCTACTTATGTCTATGTTCCATCCCAGAGGGAGACTAAGTCAGAGAATTTGGCTGAAATAAGTGCTTTGAACCCATGGGAAGTTACTTCCAGGATGTGTTGTGGAGATTTCAACCTCTATAGATACATGTGGAAACAACTAAGAGGAAGAGGAGCATATAGGAGCCAAATGAAAATCTTCAATGACTGGTTCATTCAAAACAACTTAGCAGACATTGATGCCAAGGTTCCTTTATTCATTTGGTATAATAAGAGGGACAATGATCATCTTATAGTGGAAAGAATTGTTAGAGTAGCCTGCAATGCTAAAGGCGTTGGCAGGATCAGATCATAGGTCCCTCGTCCTTGATATGTTTAAAAAGGGAACTAAGAGAAAGAAGGAGTTCAAGTTTGAATACAAATGGGTTGCTTTTCCAAACTGGAAGCTCATTGTTGATCAGGCATGAAGGAACAACCAGGAGCAAACAAACTTGAAAGAAATTTAGGAACAATTAAACTATTGTGCACTGGAACTCAAAAAATTGCAACAAAACATAGTCGGGAATTCAAAGCAAAGCATTCAGCAGATTAAGAAGGAGATTGCTAACCTGAGAGGAGGGAATAGTATTGATATTCACCAGTAACAAAGGCTTATTAAAGAATTGAATTTGCATTGGTGTATGGAGGAGAAGCACTCGCTGCAACGATCAAGAGTGAGCTGGCTTGAAGATGGAGACAAGATTTCCAGATTTTTCCATGCTTAGGTTATTCAGAGTCAATCCAGAAATAGAATTGTTAAACTCTAATCTTCTAAGGGATATTGGATTGAGGGTGATCAAGAGATATAAAGGAAAATAGTCTCCCTTTTATAAGTCCCTATTTCAAAGCCATTATATGGGAGACATGACTCAAGTCCTGTAGAGCATTAGGCTTATGGTCTCAGAAGAGATTAATGAGGAGTTAACGGCTCCAATCAATGCATAAGAAGTTAGGCAAGCAATTTTCGACATGGGTCCCCTCAAAAACCCAAGAGCGGATGGTTTTCATGGGAATTTTTTTTACCAAAAATCTTGGAATATCATGGGGGTTAGGTAACTGCAGCAATCCAGTCCTTTTTCTCTTTAGCTAGAATTCCAGAAGGATTGAATCACACTCTCATAGCTCTTATCCTTAAAGTGCCATGCCCTACTCATGTACAACATTTCCACCCCATTAGTCTTTGCAACTTTCTTTATAAGATTATTGTGAAAATTATTGTGTCTAAGCTTAAGAAATGGATGCCTCAACTTGTACATCCCTATCAAGGGGACTTTCTATTAGACAGAAGTATTTTTTATTACCTGCTTATAGCCCATGGAGTGAACAATTCCTTCAATAGATCCAAATCCAAGTGGAATTTTTACATGGCCATCAAAGCATATATATACAAGGCCTATGACAGTGTTAGATGGGACTTTCTTATAGAAGTGTTGAGCAGGATGGGTTTTCATAGTTAGTTCATTAATTAGATTCAAGCCTGTGTGACAAAAGTGACTTACTATGTTATTGTGAATGGCTCTCAAATTGAAACTTTCTTTCCTTCCAAAGGCTTAAGGCAAGGGGACCCCCCTGTCCCTTTACCTTTTTCTTATGATTTCTAATGCTCTCATGGCTTATTGAAGATGTAATGAGCCAGGGTAAAATTAGAGGTGTAAAGCTATCTCCTAGATGCCCTATGTTGTCTCTTCTCCTCTATCCGGATGATACCATCTTTCTAGGCAGAGCTACCATCGAGGAAGTTGGAGAATGGAGAAGTATTTTATCCAAATATACTGATGTTGCATGTCAGAAAATTAACCTTAATAAATCCTCTATTCAATTAAGCAGTAACACTGCCCCTCAAAGGAAATTGGAAATATGTTCTTTTCATAAAATTGGAGAAGCTAAGGGTGAAGAAAGATATTGAGGGCTCCCTAATAGTTGGGGGAGGTAAAAAATGCAAGTTGTTTCCTTTTTGATAATAGATCCTCCTACATCTATATATAAATGGTTGTTTATCAAGAATATGGAAGAAAAGCACTTTGAATTGTTGATTCATCACCAGAGATGGCTTAGAACCAATAGTTCATTATTTAATGGATTTTTACATTCTAATACTCTATCCAAGAGTTATCAGTATTTATCAAATTTGGTCCTATCTAATGGAATGCTATTGGATCAAATGACAAAGGCATTGTTGAGAAAAATATGGCTTTTCTAGGAGGTATCAAGTCAAAGATTTTTGTCTTTGCCCCTGTTCATTCTTAAACGTTCTCACTTTCAGTTACATCGATCCTGCAGTTTGATTATTATTATGTTTATGCTCACCAACTCATAGAGAGATCCAATCATCAAAATCAAGTTGTCGTGCTAGATTTGATTTTCGTATGCCAGGAAAAAGTTTAACAGAAGACATCTTAGAAAAGCAATTTGCTTTCAGCTGTTGGTAAAGAAGTAATGATAAAATTAGTGTTATCTTCAATGCCTCAGTACCTTCTTTCATGTTTTAAAATTCCCCAAGAATCATATAATAGACTTAACCAATGTTGCGCAAATTTATGGTGGAGAAATAGAGGGGAAGGAAAGGGACTCAATCTAAAGAATTGAAAGGTTCTTTCTAAAGTACAAAGAGATGGAGGAAAGGGCTTCAGGTGCTTTTTAGACTTTAATTTGCCTCTGCTATCTAAATTGGTTTGGAAACTAATCACAAACCTGATTGTTTATGGGCAAGAATCCTTACAAGTTTATATTTTTCAGATATAGAGTTATAGGAAGCTAAGAAAGGGCCACTTGGGGATGGTTGAGTATTCTTTAGCCAGAAACTTCATGAAGAAAGGAGTTTGTAGAAAGATTAGCAATGGATCTAACACTCATTTTTGGGAAGACCCTTGGATCCCAAATCTTCCTAGGAACAAATTGCTCTTATCTTACATAAAAGGCAATCTGGATTAAGAGTCACTGATTGGATGACAAGTGGAGTTTGGGATTTATCTAAATTAAATTCCTTCTTATCTCCTTTAGAAATTGAGGCCATTCTTAGAGTCCCAATTGAACACTCCTCCTCCTAGGACTACTAGACCTGGAAGTATAACAGAAAAGGGAATTTCTCAGTTAAGCAAGGGAATTTCTCAGTTAAGCAAGCATACTTTAGAGCAAAAGCTCATTTGGAAGCTCATAATGCGCATTCTCAATCCCCTCCATCCTCTAATTCTTCAAATTTGTGGAATATGTTATGGAATCTGAAGTTCCCACCTAAGGTGATCATCTTTCTATGGAAAGCCTGCAATGAAGCTTTGCCAACAAAACATAATTAATCAAAAGAAAGATAGTACAGGAAGGTTGTCGTGATTTATGCAAAAAGGGACTTGATTATGTGAAGCATGCTTTTAATTTTCTATGAATATGCACGAGCATCTTGGCTCGGATGTAATTTATCTCTTACTCCTAATCTAGATAATGTGTCTTCCTTTTCAGATTGGCTCCTCAAAATGTTTAAAAGCTTGGAAAGCAGCAATCAATGGAAAGATGCTTCAAATTTACTATGCTAAGTTGGCAAATATGGATGAGGAATGACTTTGTGTTCAAAAAAATATATCCCCATATCCTTGGAGAGGTATCAACAAAGCAAAATATGTTGTTAGGGAATACTAGAAGGCAAATGGACTTATCAGCATTCAAAAATTAGCAGAAGTTCTCCTTCAAAAGCATAAAGTGTATCTAAAAGGCAAACTCCAATCATGGGCTCTGTCAAATACAATTTGGATGCTGGCATTGATGAAGAAAATTTGATGGCAGCTGCAAGGATCATCTGCAGATCCTCTGATAGTCAGATGATATCTGTAGCTTCATCCATTTTGAGAGCTAACTTTCCTGTGGTGGCAGAAGCGAAGGCTCTGATTCTAGCAATGGAGACAACAATTCAGGAGAAGATGACTAGTTGCTGGTTTGAGTCAGAATGTTTATTATTGGTTAAAGCCCACAATAGTTGCAATGAAGAGATTCCATGGGAGATCACCCATTTCATTGATGTTATTCTCCACGTTAAACCCTTGTTTTGTCATTGCATAATTTCTTGGACTCCTAAAATAAATAATCAGGTAGCTTATTTCGTTGCTTCTGAAAGCATTGGGAATCATCTTCAATGTAATACATCTTTCAATGAATAAATGATCACTTTTTCCTTGTCAAAAAAAAAATTAAATGGTCAAATTTGTAATTATGTAATTTAGCGCATCAACACTCGCGCATTCCCCTCCAAAATGAGGTGAAACCCAATTTGCGGGCTGAGGAGATAATTGCACAGTTGCAGAATTCATTCTCCAGCTTTCACCTGCCTTCCCAAACAAGCGAATATGTGTTTCCCCACCCCCATTTCCCCATTTATTTTCCCTCCCCCTCCTTTGATTCCGATTAAACTCTTTTTTGTTAATCTTTAAAGTTTTACTACGTAACTGCTGAGAGTAGTATTTGTTTCAGTCGCCCTTTTTTTTAAAAAAAAAAGTAGCGAATAGCAGCGCAGTAAAAAGTTACAATTCATTAACATGTTAAAAATATTGTGAGAAATAAAAAATTTGCAGATATTTTACCTCTTTCTCCCCATCTTTTACTTGCAAATAAAATTTTTGTGCAAATGCTGATTAATTATAATCAAGCAAAAGCTCCATTAAGATGAAAAAGTCAATTAGAAAGGGCAGCCAAAAACATCCCCACTGACTAGACAGATAAGGAGATTATAAAGAAAACCATCATGCAAATTCTTGTATATGGAAACTCTACCAATTTCAAACAAGAGCTTACACACCAATTGCCACAGCATTATCTATGGGATCAAAGAATTTTCTATCTAAACCTTGACCATAATGCATGTCAGGATAAATCAAATGCCTGCATAATTTAGAAAAACAGTATGCTCATTACTAGAATTCATGCTGAGGCCGCAACTGATAATAAGCCATTATGCCGGAGGAGTGCCTCAGGTGAAGGTTCACGACCACGGAATTGCACAAAAACCTGAATACAACATCACATGTAAACAGTGCTAATCTTGAGAAACACAAAACTAATTGCATAGGAGAAACTATCAACCAAACTTCATATCAGTAAATTGCAAAGCTGGGAAGCAATAATAAATAATAATGATAAAAATAACAATAATAATAGGAAGGAGAAAACATAGTTTCTATTGTCTAACCTCTAGTGGTGCTTTTCCACCTCCAAGAGCGAGAATGGTCTCTCGGAACTTGTTTCCTGTTTCCTTGACAGCCTGTAGCAATTATGATAGAGCTCAATATACCAAATAAAACAAATATTTTGGCAGAATAGTAATTGAGAAGTAAACATTTAAATAAGCAAACTTATATTAAGTATCCCAAGTTAAAACATAACTAGAATTTCTGACACCTATCTCTATTTTGAAAAATTTTTATTCATCAATAAGGCTTCATGACACCTCAAGTAATCATGACAGTATCCTATTTCAATTAACCGAGCAATGCATAGATTCAAAGAACAAGAAAAAAAAAATCTCAGTGGTAAGGCGGCTAAAGTCAGTCGTGGAAAGCTTTTCTCTGGAGTATACCTTGCTGTCTTCCAAGCCAGCATCCTCAAAAGCAGAAAAGGCATCTGCAGATAGTACCTCTGCCCACTGCAATTAGGAAATTAGATTTTCAGAAGCAAGTTACAAAAGAGGATAATTAAAAGGCAAGATAATGAAAAGAAAAGGTAGGAACACAAATTTTGCTTAAAAAATTCTACTTTCTTTCAGTTTAAGAAATAATGAAAAGGAAAAGAAAGAATATTGGCAAGCTCAAGCTAAGTGTTTTTGCTCAAGAAAGCGAAATATTTGAGTTATGAATAGGTAAACCTACAAAAGGAACTGGTGAAGGAAAGATGACTGTTTGATACATTCAAATGTTTTAAACATCAACATTCTAATAATAGGAGAACCTTTCATTATAAAGGTGATGAAAGGTACCTTGTAGCTGTAGTATCCAGCTGCATATCCACCTAACAACCACAAAAGAAGAACTAAATAAGTAACGTCCAAAGCGAAGGTCAAGACTAAGGAATCCATAGTTCACCAGAAAGCGAACCTGCAAATATATGACTAAAACTACAAAGGAATCTATCTTCAGGCAGTGGGGGGATCACTTGTGTCCTCTCAGAGACTCTTTGATCAACATCATAGACGGATTCTGTTCCACCAGGTACATACTTTGTGTGCAACTCCAAGTCTACACTTGCAAATTTTAACTGAAATAACCAGCTAACGATGTAAGTCTCAAATATAATTAGGGTGGGAATAATAATTTCATCATGCAAAATACACCATCTTCAGTCCATGATATATGAAATTAGCAAGCACGTATAAGGTAATATGCCTGGTAGAAAAAGACATCAGAAACAACTTCACAAAAGAAGCTGTATCATCAACTGATCATTTGACACACAAAACAATGAGAAAGGGAAACATCATCTTCAACAAACCTGGCGAAGACTAAGGGAACCTGCACGGTAAGTCCTTGCAGCAAGGAGCTTCAAATATACATCTTCAGGAAGAGCCTCCCCAGTCAAATAGTGCTTTGCAATGCCCATCAAAGTTTCCCTGCAGCAAACACATGTAAATTATATGCAAATATATCAGTTTGAAAAGAGAACTACCAAACAAAGATATTTGTATGAAAATTAAGACTTCAAGCTGAGCATGATAAAATATGAAAGTTTTAGAAAACTGCTTCATTGGGACAAACAATCAAAATATCAATATTAAAAAAAGAAGAAGCATGGATTGCCAAACTATGCACAAAAAGAGCCTCAAAAGCAAGATGGAGAATTTAGAATAGAAATTCTAAGATTTCTGCCCAGTCAAAGATATATTGACTGCCATAGCAAATCATGGTACTTTTAAGATGATAAAAAACGTAAGCATTGTTTTTTATCTCCTGTACTTTTTCCCTTTTCTTCAGTCTTACAAAGAAATTATACTGTGAATCCTTCTAAATGAACTATATCTTGAGGGTTCAGGTTAGATTACCTATGATAACACCAATTTTCCATGAACTGAGAGGGTAATTCAACAGCATCCCATTCTATTCCTCGAATCCCAGCGACAAGACCCTCATCCTGCTTGGTTAGCATATGCTGAAGGGCATGCCCAAATTCATGAAAAACAGTCTCAACCTGCAGAAATACCATCAACCGTCATACTAGGAATGAAAAATGTATCAGAACCACAGAAAAAACAAGGATACAATGAATATATTTACATGCTCCTTGAAATCAAGGACAGATGCATAAGAACATACCTGCCGTTTAAAGAAAGGGCAATTGAGCCATAAGAATGCAACTGATTAACTTTAAACATGAGTCATCATCTTAATAGTAATTTTATATCCAAACTTATTTAACAAATAAATAATCTCCTTGTGCCCATAAAATAAGAGCATGTTGCATTTGAAACCTTACATGTGTGTGTGGAATCTCTATTTAAGATCAGTTGTGGCATCAAATAAAAAACATTTCCATTCAGACAAAATAGTTGTGTAAACTTACCTCTCGAAATGTCATAAGGCTTGGCTTATCCCCAACTGGTGGTGTTTGATTGCACACCATGTGGGCAACAGGCAACCTTGGAGCAGTTCCATTGAGTGACAAAACCCTACTTCGACTAACAACCTCATCCATCCAAGCACCTCCTCTTTTCTCAGATGGACGAGAATATGGATCAAAATAGAAGTATGCAATTGGACTACCAGAGGAATCTTTGACACAGTAGAATCTTACATCATTGTTCCAAACCTGAAAAATAAGGCATATTAATAGGGTGGAAGACAGATAATGTATATTTATGACAGAAAACCAGAAAAAATGTAGCAGTGTGACATATTACAGGTGCTAAACCATCAGCCGGTTCAATATCAATTCCAAAAAGAGTCTTTGCTAGGTTGAAAAGGCCATCCATAACCTTCGGCAATGAGAAATATGGCCGTAGTTCTTCCTGTAGAACACAGAATGCGAAACAAAAATTTTTTTCTTCAATGAGAATAGAAGGTATACAAAAAGATAAAGCAAGAAAACTGATCCAAATATAGATAGCTGAAACTAGCAGGCTACTATAAAAATGTAAAAACAAATCCTAAAGTGAGTCAACAAGAAAACCAAGCATACCAAAGGTTGATAAATGATGCTAAAGCATCATAAAAAGGTCAAAAATATCAATTCCATGACATCTGTTCAAAAAATACCAAGAATGACACAAATAAATCATAGCCTTAGAATCAGATAGAGTGTTTGCCGACTAACCTCATTGATATCATATCTTGACTCACGAAGCCTCTCAGCCCAAAAACTAACATCCCAGTGAGTTAAATCATTTGCTTCTATTGCACCTTGTTTCTTTGAGAAAATTTTAAGATCTTCCATATCTGCACATGGAAGTAATTATAATGACTTAAGTAAATTTTAAGGTCTTCCATAATGTCACATTCAATTAGAATAGACTTGCAGAAAACGTAGGCATTAAGAAAGGAATATTTTGAGAAGTTGAAGAAAGCATCACAAATCTACAATGAGCTTACATTTAGCCCGACCATAAATTATACCAATTAAATATGCGAACACAAGAAGTAGGGAGACTAAGCTTTTTCAGTCCATATTGGACTTTCATTTAAAATACTGCAAACTCTTACACAAATGTACAATAATCATATAAATCTTTTTCAGTATATGAAAATATACATTTGCACACAGTTACACAGCTAATAAAATAATTCCAAAAGTGAAACCCTTCTGACCTTGCACCCATAAAGTAGTCATATCACATTTTACCTTGAACTGCAGCATCCCAGGAAGCTGTGCGCAGCTTTTCTAAGAGATCTTCAGCTTTCTCAACAGTTGCCATTTTTGATGCCATGCTTACCTGTTATAAAGACCTCAGCAACAAGATCAAAGGTATTGTTGAGCATAATAATAAATTATACCTCAGCATAGTTGTTGTAATTGAGGAGTTTAGCCTTTTCCAGTCTAAGCTTCAATATCTGATCAATAATTGGTGTATTATCCAGATCACCACTTGAAGCGCGGGTTATATAAGCACGATAGACTTCTTCACGTAAATCACGGTTTCGAGAATGTTGCATGACAGACATAAAACTAGGGAGATCCAATGTAATAATCCATGGTCCATTATCAGCTGTTGCATCTTTATGCCCCTGATACAGTGAATATAAAATAAAAACCAATGGACCGAGACTTTATGAATAAAATGGAAATCAGTATCAATAAATTGAGATAAAATATGACAGATGTTCACATGCATTACCTTAGAAACAGCTGTCTGGGCAGCCAATGCAAGTGATGTAGCAGGCAAGCCTTCAATTTCGTTTTTATCAGTAATGAGTTTTGTGAAGTTCTTTGTGGCATCTAATACATTCTCCCCAAACTTTTGAGATAGTCTTTCCAGCTCCTGCAGAATACCCAATGATTAAGGACAATGAACAGAATAAAGAACAAATAAAACAAGACATACAAGCAAATACAATCCATCAGTCATATAGTGGCTTGTTTCCTTTTATAGTGAATGTAAACAAGAAAGCAAGTAAGCTCAAAAAAGAAGAAGGGGGAGATAACTCAAGGATTTCCAAACCAAAATTTGTGCCAAAAACAATTTGCCTCAACCACTTAATGAAAGAAGATAAAAGTCCTATTCTTTATCAGAAATACCTGTTCAATTTTGTTGAATTCTTCCCTTTTATCATCTTCAAGAGCAACACCATTAAGAACTGCCTCCTTTATCTGGGCTGCACATGCAAAAACATAGAAGTCATCAGGCATGTTAAACAAGTTCTAAACCCTACTTTTCAATGAAATTCTCACAAATTCCCAAAAATCTGAAAGATTATGGCTAAAGAATCAGGGAAGCAGGTAAAAGATGTTTCACAAAACCCAGGGTAAAGACATGCTTAGTGCATCGCTTTTTATAAAGAAATTTTCAGCCTAAAGTTTGAGGGTATTCTGTTCTTCCTATCCTCTGATTTTTTCCAATTAACTCAACTCAGGTTTTATCCCAATACTAACGAATGCAGTTCATCTACTATTCTTTAAAAATAAGCAAAATCTGACTGAACGATGGTAGCTTAATTAGCAGACCTGGAGGTAATTCTGAAACCAAGTGTCATTAGTTCAGCAAACATGCCCTTCTACCATAAAAATGTAAAATATAAATAAACAACAAGACCATCTGATAACTGAATCGCCAAACCCTGGATCATCTTATTTGAACATGTAGAAACTTTGGATGAATGTAATTAAGATGCAGTTAAGATACAGATCAAACAAGAGGCACAGCACCCAACATACAAAGCATTCCTAGCATCCAACTTTGTATTCATTTTGCACTGTGTGCAATGGAGGCAAACTTGAAACCAACACAGTCAAAGGACATTGCGCCATCTAAAATTCAGTAAAACCAATGGCATGGGGATTGGGGTATACAATTCTCAAATTGTAAAGCAAAAAATTCAAAGCCACATGAGATAATTTTGAGGATTCAAATGGAACCAAGATGAAGAAAAATGACAACAATTTTCATGAGATACTTACCTTCCACTATACGTTTCTGAGCATCACTCAGTGAATTCCACTGAGGAGATTCTTGGATAGCCTTAAATGCATTGTAAATTGGTTTACTTTGTCCTAACCGAAGCTGAAATTTGACCTTCTCTGGCTGCATAAGTTAACTAAAGGCCATGAAAAGCAGAAACAAGGAGAACAATCCACAATTCAAGCACCTAATCAAGCCTTAATTTCATTTGATAAACAATTGAACTGTCTAAATGCTATCTATACAATAGCATAAGGTGAAAGATGCTATATAGCACAATTTACCTGAACTTCTTCAATTGCAGCACGGAGTTCAGGAGTATCCTTAACAGCTTTAAGATGATTGATTATCCCCCAAACAACAGTCAACCGATCCACATTTTTTTCTAATGGATCCACCAATTTTGGCCATGATGGCTCCACTGTACTCTCCAATTCCTCCAAATCACTCTCCTATACGAAATTCAAATGATCGAAAATTCAAAAACTAAATAAAAAAAATAAAAACAATCATAAAACAACATTAAAAGGAATCGATTTCAAAGAAACAAAACAAAAACACAAAAAAGATAAAATCAGCATACAAGTTTCTTCAGCAGAGCACGAATCCCTGGTCGAACATGTTTAGCCTCGACAACATCAAAGGGAGGGAATTCAAAGTCCTGCGTAAGAGGATTGGAATCGAGAGTCTCGTCAATTGCAGCAGCCATTGAAGGAGGTGAAGAGAGTGAAGAATAACAAGGTGAGAATGAGAAAGGAAGCGAAGAAGAAGAGAGAGAGATAGGAGTAGTAGCAGAGTGGAGGCTTAAGGAGAAAGACGATAACCAAAGAGGACAAGAATGGGATTTAGGGAGTTGTTTGGGGGTAAAGTGGGGAAAAGAAGAGCGTTTTAGGTTTGGGTGGATTGAGCGGCAGAGAGAGAAACGTGAAGCCATTAGAACGTTGACTATAAGGAGAGTCCCAAGTAGAGGTCTTTTACGTATATGAGTTGGAATGGGTTTCATTTTCATTCTCATTTTTTGGGATTTCGCTTCTCTAGTTGAGTTTTGTCTCAATAAAAAGACATCCGAGGGAAAGAATGTATGACGTATTAATCTTTTATTTATTTATTTTTTTGAAATCAGTTAATTTTTTGCTTAATTTCTATCAAAGAAGTTATTGTTATTTTTGTATATTCAAATTAAACTTTTTGCCCTAATCTACTATTAATTCGATAAAATTAAAGAATTAGTGTTTATTAATGTTGCAATGACATGTAATATACTAATACATTAAAAAATGGAATGACTAATTTAAGTGGAATATGTTTTCTTCGTATGAACACCAGCTAACATCATCATAAGATAAGAATTTCTTTATAAATTATTTTTTTTAATAAGTTCCTTGTTCTTCCACTAATTTATCTGATTGAATAAAAACTTTTATTCTGGACATTGATATACTTTTGGATAATGTTACATATAATTGGCATGTGAGAAAATATTTTCTGACAAATACACTCTAACATGTGGTATTGTTTGGCTTTGTGATTTGTTAATAGTCATGGCAAAGTAAAGACGCATTGGAAATTGCTTTCTTCTAAGTTGAAAAGGATATTCTTCATTTTCAACAGGAGAGAAAGGAATTCTTGGTAAGAACACTTATTTCTCTGCATGTTGGCCCATTGTTATTTCAGCATGTAGTATATTTGCACTAAAATTCTTACAAACCATCCTTGTCCCATAGCATAAACCATTTGATGGATCTAAATTTATTAAAGGTATGATCGGAGGGTTGATCTTCAATTCTAACTTATGGGGAGACAGTCCATTTGGCAACAAAGTATTCAAGAACTCTTTTCGATAGTAATTATGAGTATCGTTAACTGCTTCATCATAACTATTGGATATTCTGCTTTTTGTAGGAAACATCTTTATCATCTTCTCATTAATTTTGTCAACATACACATTTGTTGTTGCTAATATCACACATTTTGTCATATAATCTCCGGAAGACAAAATTTCTGCTATAGATGGAAAAACATCATGAATAAGTGTTTCTTGACAGCTCTTTCCATTTTTCTACCTTATGACCATCTGCTCTGGAATATCGATCATGTCATCACCTATTGTTGGTTCATCTCCATCACCTACATGTAGAAGAAAGCCTCCAAATTCTTTGTCAGCTTATGCCCTCATATTGATATTCAATCTCAACACTTCCATTGTGGACCATAAATAAAACTTGACTAGGCTTGCATTTACTGTTTCCTATCTTGTGGAACGTGGTACCACTGGAATATCTTGACAAAAATCTACTCCACATTCAATGAATTTTCCTCTAAATGGTTTTGAGTTGTTCATTATATGTTTCTGTGAGGCCCCGCCTGAGCCGCCTGTGGGATTTCCTCTTAAAGAGCATGCCTGTGGACCTCTTGCTAGGCCTAGAGGAAACCTTTCTGGTTGCGCTTTCAAGGCATCGCTGATTGTGGACCAGGATCCCACATTTATGCATCCATATGTATCTGTTAGAGTGCACGTTGTGTGTGAAGTGTTTAGAGTCGCCACTTGACCTTTTAGAAAAATCAGTTTTATTCTAAGGTGACTAAGAAACCTTTTGATTTTAACTCCATTTTAGAAAAGATTCAATTTTCTACCCAATTGGAAATGCTAGTCATTTTTGGAACCAAAGGGGTTCGAGGGTTCATGATCTGAAAAATATTTTAATAAAAATAATTTTATAACATTTTAATTAAAATAAGATTTTGGCCTGAGAAATAATGAAAGTTCAATTAAAATAATTATTTTCATGTATGCGCGAGCATTTATATCAGATGGATGTATGAACATGCCACGTATGCAAATGACATCCATAAAGCAGTAAAGACAAGTGATTTTACCAGGGGTCTTTCCTCTAGCCCACTTCAAGTTCTAGGAAAGGCACAATACCCCAAATAAGGCGATAAAGATTAATTTATAGGGAAAACTGATAAATCAGGGGATCTCCCCTCCAGTCTTATGATCTGGGAGGAGCACACATTTTCTAAAATCATATATCACATGAAAATACAAAACATAAATGGATAGAATAATAAACAACACCACAATAGATAATGAATAATAAAAATAATAAAACTAAAAGTAAATAAATATATAAACAAAACAAAGAAAAGAAAAGTTTGGAGTTGAAGCCGTGAAAGGCTTATCAGCGTATCCCTTCGAATGGGAATCAAACCCCACGCCATTCTCCCTTCTCACGAAGGGGGTGTTCTGGTAACAGTGGGGTGGTTTGGATTTTCTATAGCTAATTGATTTTAGATTTGTAAAAACGTATAGGCTATTAATCAATTCTGAACTTGATTAATGAAAATTTGAATTTTTATTGTGAGTTGTACCTAACATATTTTAGGGTTTGGTTGATTTTAATTATGAAAACGAATTTCATAAAATTGCCTTAATATGAATTAAAGGGCTTAAAACAAATGATTTAGAAAGAATGCCTAAGGTATGAATTAAAGGGCTTAAACAGTAATTGAATTGGAGGTAAAAAGTGTACTATATCGTATTTACCTTTTTGCGTGGTTTGGGAACTAGAGGTTCTGACGGTTTGATGAAGCCAGAGCGAGTATTTGTTGTATTTAGAGAGTGTTGATTAAGTGTCTGAACTGATATAAGATGGACTGGATTAAATGTTGATTGAATTGAATTGAATTAATCAACTGTAGTGTCTAAAATTGGAGTGTTTGTGGTCTGAAAATTGTGTTCTAGATGCTCAGATTAATGTAAAATTATATAAACTAATGTTTAGTGAGTGTCTATAAGAGTGCTCTGTAATATGAAAAAAGTTGGTAAAAATGTCCAAACCCAACTCTATTCTGGAGGGTCAAATTTATAGAAAAATGAGTTAGAAAACCCTTAAACTAAAAGGCACGTGCATCACACGCTCTAAGCATATGTGTGGGTCTTCACGCATGCTTGAAAATCTTGACGTATGCATTGAAGGCTTCACACATGCGTGAAGTCGTTCGTGCTTACATCTTATCATTTTTGGACCTAGGCCTGATTTTTTGAGTCCGGTTCAATTTAGTATAATTCAATTTTTTAGGTTTTCTAGGCTCGTTTGAAGTCCAATTTAAGTCCGGTCAGATCCGTTGAGCTCATATTGATGGGCTAAATACAATGGTGTCAAAATGAGGATTCACAGCTACCCCTCTTATCATTCGTATTCGTGAGGACGTGGCTGTTAAGTGTGAATGCAATAAATGTTATAGCTGGAAATTTTGCCTATAAATAGGCTTGAGTCTTTCTTTTGCAACCACAACTTCCATATTCTCTGAAAAATCTCTTATTCTTCCTTTTTAACTTGGAAAAAAAGCTTTTGGATGTTACCGATTCTGATTATCGATGAGGATGAGGAAGATTTGTTGGGATTGTTAAGTGAGTCTTTAAGAGGAGAAGCAATTCCAACTTTCAACACTCAGTCACTTGACAATTTGGTCAATAACCAGCAATATAGTTTTTCTGCGGATGAGTTACTCGACAATATAGCTGGTGCATATGTTGGGTTGTCTGATTCTGAAATGGTACCTAACTAGACTAGGATCCCACCGATCACTTGATGATGGATAGAATTCAGCTGCTTATGCCTTTAAACTTAGATTTGCTGATGAAGCATCAGGCGCATGCCAATTAGCTCGGCTTTCCCTTAGTATGTATTTTCTCTATCTTTTTTATGCCCTATTTTCTCTCATATTTTATTTTTACAATTAGAAATTAGTGAAATTGAAAAAAGCACTAAGGATAGAATACGTACCTGTAGGATGGCCAGTTTAGCCAGAGGAGCGGTTGGTCTCACCTGAGCAAGGTGATTGATTTTTTGAACGGCCATATGGAGGTGGCACAAAAAGTGTCTCTTGCTAACTTGAATGGTTGGTTGACGTTAGATATAGGGCATAGTCCTGATAGATCCATGATTTTTTCCCTTGCTAAGAGGTGGTGGTCGACCACCAACACATTCCATTTACTTATGGGGGATATGACCATGACCCCTTTTGAGTGGTCCTATCTGATTGGGATGCGGTTCAGGTACAGCACTGTGGTCTTTGATGCTAGAGCCAGACAACGTCATGAGATGGGAGGCTTGTTAGGGGAGAGATTGCCATCTGGTGGTCAGGGGCAGATTCGGAGGATGGTTCTCGTAGATCGTATTGATCAGATGGGCTAGCAGTTTGATAACTACACTCTAGACCAGTGT
>CAOJBK011386498.1:0-10665 GCA_948294925.1 Codiaeum variegatum | reverse complement strand
GCTAGCTTCAGGGAATGTAAAGGAGGTACAAAAGTTGACGGGGAGGCTAGTAGCCATTGGTCGGTTCATGTTAAAAGCAACAGAAAGATACCTACCATTTTTTAAAAAGTTGAGGAAGAATGCATCTTTCGAATGGTTAGGAGATTGTTAAAAGGCTTTCGAGAACCTCAAGAATTACCTGGGATCAGAGCAAGTACTTAGTAGACCACTACTCAGAGAGGAGTTGCTCATATATCTATCTGCTTCCCTGTATGTAGTCGGGGCTGTGTTAGTGAGGGAAGATCAAGGGAATAAAAGGCTGATCTATTACTTCAGCAAAGTCCTGCAGGGACCGAAATTAAATTACTCACCAATTAAAAAATTGGCTTATGCTCTTTTGTTATATTGCAAGAAATTCAAAGTACACCTCTAGGCACATCAAGGGGTAGTAGTGACTGACAAACCCCTCTAGAAGACCCTCCATAAGCCAGAAACCTCTATAAGGATGCTATGTTGGTCTGTGGAGCTTGGGTAATACACCCTCCAATATCGACCTCGATTGGTGATTAAGGCCTAAGTATTGGCGGATTTCATCTTTGAATGCTCATTTCCTGAGGAAGAGGGGGAGGGATCTAGAGAAAGCAAAGCAAAAGCAAGCATCTCAACCACTTGGGAGCTGTTTATGGATGGCGCTAGCTCCCAAAAAGACAGCGGGATAGAGATTGTTCTCAGGAGTGGTACAGGAGTCCTTATTGAGTATGCTTTGAAGTTAGATTTCCTTACTATGAACAATATGGCCGAAAACGAAGCACTTGTCCATGGACTCAGGTTGGCGAACTTCCTCTGTGTAGAAAACCTATGCATTTGTAGCGATTTGCAGTTGGTTTTGGGGCATGTTGATGGAGTATTTAAGGCTCGAAAAGAGGAAATGGTGAAGTACTTGGCCATCAGTAAAGAGCAGGTCCGAAAGATGAGAGAAAAAAGGGATAAGAGTGGAATACCGAAAGGTTCCAAGACTTAAAAATTATAAAGCAGATACTCTAAGTAAGCTGGCAATGGTGCACCCTTTTGGGTATCCAGATAAGGTCTTTATTGGATCTGTATCAACCCCTAGCAATGAAGAAGCAGAAGAGGTTATGGAGGTGGACAACGAACCAAGTTAGATAGATCCAATTAATGCATATTTGGAGGAGAGAGAGTTACCCCAAGATACACAAGAGGCGAAGAAGATAAAAAGGCGGAGCACCCATTTCTCCGTTCATAACAACACCCTTTATAAGAATGCATACTCGCTCCCTTGGTTAAAATGCCTTAGGCCAAGCGAAGTGAGGTATGTCCTTTAGGAGATTTATGAGGGATCCTGTGGGATGCACATGGGTGAAAAAACCTTGGCAGCCAAAGTGCTTTGGCAAGGATACTACTAGCCAACGATGAAGATGGATGTGAGATTCTTAGTGAAGAGATGCCCATCATGCCAAAAGTTTGCCAATATGATAAATTCGTCATGCACCGAGTAGGTTCCTATATATAGCTCCTAGCCCTTTGCCAAGTGGGGGATAGATATTATGGGTCCTTTGCCTATGGCCTTGGGACAGAGAAAGTTTCTGGTGGTAGCAGTAAAGTACTTTACAAAGTGGATTGAAGCAGAGACCTTAGCTAGAATTTTAGCTGACAATATCATCAAATTCATATGGAGAAACGTCATATGCAGATTTGGAATTCCTTACCAACTAATCAATGATAATGGGAAGCAATTTGATAATGCAAAGATCAGGAAATTCTATGGAGGCTTAAGCATCAAACAACATTTCTCCAAAGAAACCTCGGAGGAAATACTGTCGAAATTCGCCTAAAGAGGCTCCTAATTAATCTTCGACTTGGGAACCACTTTTCTCCAAAAAGAAACTAGAGAATTGATGATAAATTCCTCTCGACTAATGGGGATAGCCTTTAATCCCTGATGCGGTCTAGTGTGGGCCATTTGAGTAGTAGAGAGTGTTGATGGTCGAAAGGAAAGATGGTTAGGTCGAAAAAGAAAAGAAATTTTGAAAGAGAATCAAGTCAAAAGAAAGGGACATGTCAAATGAGATATATATATAGACCTTCTAGAAGACTTTTCACCTTCTCGATTGTTGTAGCTCAAAACGAGACACGTGGCAAGACATTTCAAACAGCGGTTAAACACGTGGTGGGTCGTATAAAAGCTCCTCGTACCTAAGCTTCGGTAAAATAAGAGACGAAGCCTATAGAAATATACCTAGACAACCTGGATCTCAGATCAAAGGGAGTAGAAGTTGTTGACACCATGAGGCGACAAGCCTAAATAAAGAATAAAGGTCTTAGAGCATTCCTAGAATTGGTTTTGTTCAAATGGAGGAGTCATACCAAGGAGTTCCTCAACCTCCTGTGAACAAGGGGGGCCACTGATGTGGATCGAAACAAATGGATCTAAAGGACCTGGTCCTAAAAATGTCTAAGAATCTAAAGACAGTAAGGGCCTAGGTCCATGCTAACTTCGAGAATCATCTTCGGCCTTAGGCCTCACCATAAGATATACCTTCGGTATATCTTCGAAGGTGACCTTCGGCCATTCTCCTCACAACATGTGTCAGAAGTTCAGCCTTGATAGATATCATTCTTTCATCAGAAGATCATGCCTTGCTTTGCGCAGAGGCTTCCACATGGCCCTATTACAATAAGACATGTGGCCTAGGTGATCACTATAAATACCCAATGATGGCAAACTTTTCAAGGTACGTGAAACTAGCCTAAAAATACTTGAATAACTTATCCTCTCAAAGGTTATGTGATAGCCTAAAGGGATTTAAGTCCATTACTGACTTGAGCGTCGGATGACCATTGTCAGGGAATAAGCCTGGCTCTCTTAGCTCACATTGTTCATTATGCAGATATCTAAATTCAGTTTAGTCTAAATCTGAAGATCGAAAGTTGTTAGGTATCGTGCCTATTAGCACGTTTTATGCAAAGGCGAAACTAGGGGTGGTAAGCAGGGGCTACCGCCACAGCAAAATCCTCCAGTTTATATATAATAATGTAGATTGCTCCTATAAAAACTGTACCCATAAAACTTTTTTGATATGTACTCACATTACTTAACTACTATGTCGTTCTTTCTAGTTCATAATCCTAACTACACCATTGGTTTTAGATTCGATTCTCGAGGGATGCAGGAGGTAAAAACTGATTTTGACATTAGTTTACCCTCTTATATTTTAATTTGGAAAAAAATATAATGTGAAAACTTATAAAAATATAATTTTATAAATATATTTTCTAAAATAAAATTTTGTAGTATCACTTATATATTATAAATTTTTTGAAAATTTAAGATAAAAATTATTTGAGTGTTACTTCTGAATTTAAAACAACGCTATCTTTTGAAAAATGGAACGACTACCACCTTAATTGTTGTCTAAAAAAACAGCAAGCGATTTTTCTTGTTATATAAAAATTATTTTAACCATGTATATTTATTAAAATTTGATGCCTAGAACATATCAAAGCTAAATCTAGTCGTAAAGTGCCTAATGTTCTAAGATACCCACCCAGATCAATCCTACTCAAAAAAAAAAAAAACTTTGATGCTTAAAAAAGAAAATTTCTAATTCCTGACGTCGACATGAAAACTGCCTCGGAAAAAAAAATGTAATAAACAGATAAAAAAGCGGTGACCGGTGCTCACGTTTGCCATTTTACCTACCAGTAAAAACATATATTAGAGTGGGCAAATATGACAACCATGAGTTATTTTTCTGATCAAGACAACCATTAGTCCTAAACTCATAATAAAAAAAAGCATAGCTTTATTATTAATAATATCTTTTAGCAAGTGAACAAAATGGTGCGCTCATGCTAAACAAAACATAAAACATTCCTTCTGAGCATCAAAATTTATTATTATTATTTTTTTAATCATTTTAAGGCAACCATTTGAAATTAGTTGATGTGTACGCTTCAACTAGTTCTTTTTGCTATTGCTTCTGCCTTTAAAAAAAAATCAGAATACATGCACGTTTAATTTGTTATTTGTTATATTCTCTAAAACAGAAAAAGGTTATTTGTTATTTTTAATTTAATTAGAAACATTCTTACAGCATTCCACATATATCTATCTAAATAAAATAGTGATCTTGATTTGCAAATATAATGATTACTAAAAGGTTCAGGGCAAAAAAAGAAAATGGGTATAAAGAATTTATGGGAAAAAGAAACAATAATTCATCCTTTAAATTTTAATCTAAAAGAAATATTCTTAATTAAAAATGTTAAGTTTCAATTTATACTTCCTGCTTTCATTTTTAATTGACCTATTTCATCATTAGTTATTTTCAATTCTAAAGAAAAAAATTGAATAAATTATCCTTATTAGTTATACTACTAAAGACTAGAAAAAAAAATTAAGTAAATTTCTAAAGTAAGAAAAAATTTGGAAAAAAAAATCAAAAGAGTCCATGAAAAATGGAAAAATAAAAACGCAAAGAAATTGAATTGATTTATGAGTAATAAAAACCAACCCGGAAAAAAGGCTGGTTGGGCAGCGTCATATAAAGATTTGCGTAGAGAGCTGACAAGTTGTGTTGTTAAACACGCAACATTCATTTTCCTTTCAAAAAGCAATTCATTCATCTAATTTCATCAATTCAATTTATGCCAATTTTAAGGTCGATAAATAATATACATTTCCTCAAAAACAAATGAAAAGCAAAGAAAAATTTAAATAACTTACAAAGATGCAGAGGCCACGAAAGATATCAAGAGAAGCGAGACGCAGAGTTCGACGATTGGTCTTAAGCTGATCTTGGTCGACCTTCAACAATCCATAACCAGCCGTTGCCATGAAATGAAATGAAAGGTCTAAATGAATATAATGGGCCTTTGATTAGACGAAGAGCCAATGCTTGTGTTTATATAGCACTATAACTCTGATGCAATTCAATTTAAGGTTGTCCTTGTTTTGGGCAATTGACTACGTGACACTTTCTTATTGGGTGACTTTATACTATATTATTTATGTATGCTTCTTTTGGAATCGTCCAATTTGTGCTCTACCTAAGTTTAGGAAATCTACTAGGATCGGGAAAAAAAATTATTAGTTCTGTTTTGTTTTTTTTTTACAAGAAAGGTTGTCACTACATTTCTAGAGTAAGAGACTTCTGCTCTATCATGATTAATCCATTCTTGCACATTTGGCGGAGACATTGAAAGTTGATGAACACCAATGGGGCTTCTGAAAGCCAACGATGCTAAATAGTCTACGGCAAAATTAGATTCTCTGTAAATATGAGAAATCTTCACATCCCACTCTTTGGACATCCATTTTTTAATTTCATTAACCAAACTAGCATGAGAAACAGAATAAATGGAAGAGTCATTCACCATATCCACAACGCATTTGCTGTCAACCTCCACTTCAAGTCTTCTACAACCCAAGTCCCAAGCTAGTTTCAACCCGTGAAATAGACCACAAAGTTTCGCTCTTATAATAGAACAAGCTCCAATGTTTTGCATGAATCCTCCACACCAATTTCCCATATTATACTTGATGATACCCCCAGTAGTCGCAACGCCTGAAGTAGCACAGAATGCCCCATCGCTGTTAAGTTTCTAGCTACCATCACCTGGAGGAGTCCAGCCCAAGCACTGCAACTCATGTTTAGTGGCTATTCCAGCTCATTTTTCTTCAACCAGATTCTCTGTATGTAATGAATTCGCTCAATTCCCCATTGACTGTTATTGTGAAATACATCTTTGTTTCTATCAAACCAGAGGTAGGAAACAATAACTCCAAAGACCATACACCATTCAACATCTAGGGAATAGTAATTAGAATTCGAGAGATTACTATCCATCCATTCTCTCAAATTCAAATAAAAAACTTGGCTTTTCAGCTCAGTAGGAATAAAGAAATTCCATACAGGATGTACCAAGGGACAATCGCGAATAGCATGAAGGCTGTCTTCAACCCCATTCTAGCATCTTTCACAACAGTTATCAGTCAATATATGTCGACGAAGCAACTCTTCCTTTGTTAGGGACACTCGTGAAAAATGACCCATAACAACATTTTTATTTGTTGAGGTCCTCTCCATTGCCAAACCATACTCCAACGAGTTAATGGACTGCTGTTCATGCTCTCTTGCAGACTTTCGTAAGCTGATTTTGTGGAAAATCGACCACTTTTCGAGCAATCCCAAAAGAAGAAATCATCTTCTCCATTCTCAACTGGAGGAAGAGTAGCTGCAATAGATAAAATAACGTTACAAGGAAGCCTGTCCTCTAACTTTTGCCAATTCTAGCTCCCATTAATGTTAACTAACTCACAAAGTTTAGCCTCCTTCTCAGCATTCGTTACTCCCCCACTAGCTACAGAATATAAATGATTAGGATTTGAAGACCATTTATCAGTCCAAAATCGTATTTGCTTGCCATTACCAACTGACCAAGCCATTCGATTAATCACTTTCCCCCACACTTTGCAAATTAAGTGCCATAGATAAGACCCATTAGAGCAAGAAATATAAGTGGGAATTTCTCCAGTTTTGAGTCCGTATTTGCCACGGATCACCTGAACCCACAATTTGCTATCGTCTAGAATGATACTCCAACAAATAAATTATTAGTTTTGTTAAATACATAGTCTACAATAATGTGATTTCGATTCATTAATTTTTTTTTAAAAAAAAATTAATTATCTTTCTTTATTTTTAATAAAATAAGAATTTTATAAAAATATATAAAACTATAAAATTTTTATAAAAAATATTACTTTTTTAAAATTTTTTAATAAAAATACTTTTATTGACAAAAGTGTATAAAGTTTAGACAACAATTATATTTCACTATAATTTATTTTATTACATAATTATATATAAAAAAATTTAAATTTTAATAACTGACAATAATTATTGCAATGTACATAACATATATATAGTGACAGAGGCATGAATTGAAATGAACGGGTCAAACTTAATTTTTTTAAACAAGAAAAAAAAAAATTACTTGTCGACTCTTTTATATAAAATTTAGCATTTGCATCTTAAAAAAATCGAGCAAATTAAATAGTTGAAGTTTGAATCATAATATGAAATAAAGTTAGACATTTTTTTTCTAAATTAAGAACACTTGGTTTAAATCTCAAAATAACATTATTGTGATATGATTAATTTATATGATGAAAATACTTTTATATAATAATATGATAAAATTTAAAAATAAAAGATTTCTTATATATTAACTTTGATTTGTCAAAGTGATTTTTTTATTAGATTTATATATGATATTTGCTTGATTCTTTTTATGTATCATCAATGAATATTAATAAGTATTAAAAATACCCAATTTATTAAGGATACATTACTCTTTTTAAAATTCTAATATGATAAAAAATTTAAGAGGTAGCATTTTGAAAAATTAAAGTATTTTCCTCATATTTAATATATTTTTACATACAAAATAATTAAATTACCAATATACCCCTAAAAATAATTATATTAAATGAATTCCTTATGTGTACACTTTTATACTGTATTCCTTAAACTTTACTTCAGGTGCAATCTGGTCCATCTCCTACATCAATATAAGATCATGGCGGCTTTTACATACAATCACAACTAGACCTCCATATTCACTATACTAATGTATTCAATGACATAGACCAAATATGGATGAGTGGCATGGAAATGCAATGTGACCCTAAACATGCCTATTTCCAACTGATCCTACTTTATTTTTTAAAGAGATCAATTCAAAGTTCACAAATAAATTCAGAGACATAAGTAATGACATAAATCATTAAACCTTATTATGCATAAATCAAATACAGAACATCAAAAATAAAACTCCCACTAAATCAAGATATTACAAAATATGCATACACTTATAAGAGCAATGTGCTCATGAAAAACTTTAGGAGGCAATCCCTTAGTTAAAATATTCCTTATCATGTAGTTTGTCCTAATATCTTCTATAGAAATCTAACAACTTTGAACTCTTTCCTTTACAGCAAAAAACTTGATGTTAATATATTTTGACTTCACAAAGTTTTAGTTGTTGTTGGAATACAAAATTGCAGATTTATTGTCATAAAATAGTTTTAGTGGTCTTTCAATACCATTAACCAAACACAACCCAATGATAAAATTACGTAGCCATATCCCATTATTAGATGGCTCAAAGTAGGCTATGAATTCTGAGCCATATGGTTGAAGAAGCTATAAATGTTTGTTTGGCACTTTTCCAAAATATAGCTCCTCCAGTCAACATGAAAACATAGTCCAAAGTGGATCATAAACTATCTTTGCATCCCCCAAAATTGGAATCAAAATACCTAATGATCTCCAAATTATTCAATTTTTTAAAGGTTAGAATGAAATCCTTCATTTTTTGCAAGTATCGCATAACCCAATGAAAAGATTGGTATGTTGGCCGAAAATCTCCTCATGAAAAGATTGGCCAAATCCCAAAAAGAATCAATACTTTCCTATGGAAATCAGTCATACCACTTAGTGACCGCTCCATCTAATGTGCCTCTAAAGGCTTTGTAAAATGCTCATTCTTTGTTAGTTTGAAGCTCTATTGTATACTTGTATTCTAACACATGAGCCTTAGGGTTTTGGCTACCATCAAACTTCATTATTATGGGGCTTTGAACTTTTTCGGCATCTAAAATTCTATTATTCTTCTAGTGAATAGGGACTTTATGTTTATTGTTAAGTCATGCTCGTAGGGAGGTTTTTTCATTGCCATTTCTTCCACATACTTCCTCACCTCCACCCAAATTGATCTGGAGCCATGGTGGCTTAATGCCTTGTTAGAGAGATTACCCCTATCTCCTATTCTGTTGGGTCTAGCTTCACTAATCTCCGCTCTATCGTGAACCACGTCTTTCACTCTTTCCCTATGTTCATCTCTCCTTCGTATCTCATCATTCCCCCTTAAGCCTCTTCTCCTATAACTTCTACAACTGAAATTAACCTAACTCCTTCATCTTGTAGTGCCCTCTTTCTCACCCCTTCACCTTCGGGTGGAGTGTAAAGTTTAGGCATCTATTGAGCCTTATGGGGGCATGCTCTACTCCTACTACTACTACATTTTGTATGGGAGTGTTTTGTAATAAGAGGATAAGTGGGACAAAAGTGGTGATAATACTTTTGAGGGCACCGACTAGTTCGGGCAAGAGTATTGCTTAGGATGTTTAGTTGGTGGGCGTGGTAGCATTGGGTTGTTGGCTTTGCTCAATGAAGTTTTGAAGAATTTAGTGGGACAAGACTAGGTAAGTGATGGTGGATCGGAGTGGTTGTATGCTAGTGGTAGCTTGGTTTACACCTTTGGCGTTAACATTTATGCATGGTGAAGGGTTGTTATTATGGGTTTCTTCATGAAATTCTTCCATTCTTATGTGCAAGTCATTTAAGCTAGAGAAAGAAAGGAAAGTCAATTTGACTATTCTCATGAGAAAAAAAAGAGAATTTTGAGATAGAGAAGCTTGTCGATTCCTACAAACTATGCCACATGATGAGGACAAAGTTCAATAGGAGTCTATTTAGTCTCAATAAAAGTTGAAAAAGGGCTTGGCTTAGGTTGCAAGTAACTCACACAGAATGAAAATGATTAGAGGGTTGGATGGTTTGTTCAACGATAACCCTTCAACATTCTAGTCAGTAAGATGTAAGAGGTTAGAGTGGGAAAATGTAGAGTGAGAAAGGGTTATCTAAAATTACCTTAGCAAATGGTAGAGACCCCATATTTATAAGTGTAAGATGTTTTGATTGAGACATGTGGCACTCGAAGGGTGGTACATGTGTCATAAGGAGATGAGTTGAATGTGACAACCGACATATGAGGAGGTGACTAGCGTTATGCTTTGACAAGCTGGCATGACCTTCGATAGTAAACTGTTAAAGACAAAGTTTCGACCTAGTGAAGACAAAGGTGCCTTCACAAGTGTTGGATCACGCTTTTCTCATTGGGTTTGAGCCTCCTATTTTCTCTAGATTTCAATATGGAACCTCCCTTAGGACCTATTCATGTTGACTAGTCTTGGTGTTAGTAGTATATGCCTTAGAGCTTACACTCAGCATGTGAATGTAAATGAAAACCTAATTGGCTTTAGTATATATGTTCTTTAAATGAAAACATTCCTTATATCAAATGTATATATGTCCTTTAAGTATTCTGTAGGAAATCTATTCTCAAAGAGTTTAAGAATATGAGTGATAGGTCACCCTTTATCATATACTTTAAAGGTTATTCATGATCATAGGATTATTAGTAGGAACGCCGATAATCCGGGAGACCATCACCTCTATTTTCATCCATGATAAGTATGAGATACTTATTGGTATAGAGGTAGTGAGTCTTATGCTACAGACATGAAATGTCATGACAACATGTGAGCATACTCATGGTATGAGGAAGTTGAACAGCAACATTAGATAATGGATACATGGATTGTTACCAACTAGTCAATATAACATCATCTAGATCATGATTGTGCATATAATCCTTAAACTTGAGGTGACATGTTATCTAACATATTGGTGGCTATGGTTTGTTACTGCCTACATATCGATGCTAGTCATGTATTGGTATATGGTATGTGGTGGCCATAATTAGTAATATGTTGGGATAAGTGTCCAGGCAAGAAAGGATTCATTAACTTAGGTA
>CAOJBK011385839.1:0-20167 GCA_948294925.1 Codiaeum variegatum | reverse complement strand
TAAGCAGGGTCTACATGCACATTGTGGGTGATAACTTCTGTACTAATCCCTGGCATGTCAATGGAGGTCTAGGGAAATGTCGCCATGTTGTCTGCCAAGAATGCCTATCCCTGCTCCTTTTCTTCTGGACTCAATGTAGAGTTAATCTAGATGGTTCAACCATTATCATTGACTTGGCAAGGTTCGAGCTTCTGGGCAGATTCGCCCTTAAATTCGGCTGGGGCTTCATGAGGAAATGTCTCCACCATATACACCTCATTGATCTCCAAAGAGATGTCTTTCCTTTTCTTCTCCATTGTAAATCTCATCTTGGGGGATGCATCCTCATAGATGTGCAGATCCTAGCCATCAGGGAGAGGAACTATCATTCTTCCTCTTCTGATACTGACCGAGGCATCTAAGTCCCGCAGCAAGGGCCTTCCCAACAATACATTGTATGTCATAGGCAGCTTCATCACCACAAAGATCACCATCACTACTACTACCTTTGGGGCTCGGCCCATTGTCACAGGTAGTTCTATAGTGCCTACTCCTGGGATGATAAATTTGTCTAGGGTTCGGAGTGGTGCCTCCAGAGGCTGGATCATCGAGCTATCAATCCCTATATGTGTAAATGCATCCCACTGCAGGAGATTCACCGAGATGTATGTGTCCACAAAGATCCTCTTAACCTTAAAGTTGGCCACCATAGTAGAGATGACTATGGCTTCGGCCTTAGTAGTGGCCCGGTTGGCTGACCCTGATGTAGGTTGTTTAGTGCCATTGAAGAATATAAACTCAGATGGCTCATAAGTTTGGTCCAGCTCCTTTTGCTTCCTTCAGCTTAGAGGAACCTCTTCTAGACCTCCTGTGAGGCATAGGATGTCACCAGCCACTCCCTCTTCAATTGGCACTGGCTCTGGTTGGTTTGCTGGACTGGCTCTATCATTCCCCTTCATATAGTTACTGAGATAGCCCTGTTTGATGAGCCTTTCAATTTCTTCCATGAATGATCTGCAACAGTCAGTTGTGTGCCCATGAGTATTGTGGAATTTGACCCATTAAGATCAATCTTTCTTGTCTGGATCTCTCATAATGGGCCTTGGCTTCTTCCAAATTTTCTTGACTTGGAATGCCATAAAAACCACCTCTGGCTTCGCATTAAGCGGTGTAAGCTTGGACGGGTCGAACCTTTCCCTCCTTGGAGGTTTGGTATACCTCTACTATTGATTTTGTCTATTGGAGGTGCTTCCACTTCTTGGTGGCAACTCTTCCTTCTTTGCTTTCTTTTGGGACGATCCCCCCTCTTCTGGCTTTCTCCTCTTGTAAAACCTGCTCTTCCTGAAAGCATCATCTTGCTTGATGTATTCCTCTACAATGGCCATTTCTTCATTCAAGGTCCTTGGCGAACTCTAGACAAGAGCTTTAAAGTAGTCCTGGTGGCTAGTGCACTTCTGGAGGGCTTCGATTGCTCTTGGTTTGTCTATGTCAGTCACCTTCAGTGTTTTGTCTATTGAACTAGGCAATGAAGTCTCTTTGTGATTCATCTAAACCCTATTTTATCTGTTCTAAGGCTCGGGTCGGTGTTGGTATAGGAATGGAGGCTGAGAACCTTTTAACAAACAGACTCATCAGACTCTAGAATGAGTCTATGCTGCCCTCGGGCAAGCTGTCATACCACTTCACTGCAGCCCCTTCCAGAGTGTTCCTGAAGGCTCGGCAAAGTGCCTCGTCCCTAGTGGTTTGCTGCTCCACCAAATGTTTATATTATAGGACGTGTGCCTTGGGATCCTGGCTACCATCATACTTCTCTACTCAGGGCTATTTGAATTTGTCAAGCATCTGGTACTCTTCAATGTGCCTGATAAATGGAAATTTGAGATGTAGGGAGAAATCTCTCCTCCTGTCCGGCTTTGGGCATGCCATTTCTTCAACATATCTCCAAACTTCATCTCTTAAGGTCATTCTAGACCCGTGGTGGCTCGAGGCCTCATGCTCATCTCTTCTGGGATTTGCATGTTGGCTTGTATGCTCCTGTCTATGTTCTGAACCCCTGTGAGATCTATTCTGGTGTTCCTCCTCTCTCTTATTGGAAGCAAATATGTCCCCTACTGCCTCTCTGTCATCTACCTGCTGTCTACCCCTTTCATCCTTCCTTAGTTCCCTATATGGTACCACTGGTGCAGATCTATTATGATTTCTCTCCTCAATGGGTCTGGGTGCTGATACATCAGCTAGAACGTTGGCATTCACTCCCTGGTTTCCTACTGGAGGATTATTGTCCCTTCTGACTGGTGGGTCAGGCCTTTGCACTACTTGGAGAGGTGTAATTAAGGGAACGAGGATGCTGATCAGGCCTTGTAAAGCAGCTACCAAATCTGGAGTTGCTTGAGGCAAAGTGGGTTGTGAAGCTAGTGTGGAAGGGCTTGGAGCTTGGGGCTGATTCATGAAGCTTTGCAAGCTTTGTAGAGAGGTAGATATGTTAGCTAAAGCTGCAGTTGGGCTTTGAGGTGTTAAGGGAGTGTTTGCTGCTGGGGGGTTTGTAGTAGTAGGAGGAAGACTATCCTCTACCACGTGGGCTTCTTCGTGGGTGTGTTCCATTGTGAGAGTTTTGAACTGTGATGTAGGTTTTGAGAATGTGTTTGGAGGGAACTATTAGTCGTTCCCACAGACGGTGTCAAATGATACGTGTGGTCTTTAGCCAACGCTGGGTTTGAACTACTCTGGTTGAGCTGGGACTAACCTGCACAGAAAGATACTAGTCAGGGGTGGTCAGACGTTGTGTCCGGCGATAACCCTCCGACGCTCCAATCAGTGAAAGGGTTGGAACTCAAATGGAACAATATGTATGTTGTGAGATTGTGAGGATAGGTTTTTCATTCCTTACCTTGTTCAGGATGATGAAGTCTGTATTTATAGGGCGAAAATCCTGTTGAAAGGGACACGTGTCAGCCTCGGGTACTTTGGCAGTACCTCTCCATGGGGTCTATGATATCTGTCTACTGTCAAATCCCGAGACCCGAAGGTCGCTAAAGGACAACGCTTGTGGCGTGCCTCGAGTTCTGGTAAGACTGGATGCTACAGGGTTCGGTCAGGGTCCAAGCATGTTTGTTAGGGCCAAACCAGGTCAAGACTGAGCTGTATCAATTATCATTCTGATACTTTTATTTTGATCTTTCTTGTCATCCATCCTTTCAATTCTTTTTTTCACTTTGGCGAGTGCTTGGGTGCTCTGGCAGTCATAGAATCTAGGAGTTTCAAACCAGCGTTGTTGCCCTGTGTTTAGAGAAAGTAATTCTTGGGAGATCTACAAGCTCGATTCATGATCCAATTAGACAGTTTGTGTTGGACTCCTTTCTTTGACCAAGGCTTCAGTGATAGCTTATTGTGTGTCATACAGACTAATGTATCAAGTTCTTAGGCCATTTTTAACCATTTTTTCAGTACTAAAAAGTATTTCAACTCCAATTCATTACACCAAAATAAAATATTCTTTAAAATATTCTCTCTTTTTTTTTCAAGTTTTATTTAAATTTCATAATTATAAATTCATTGTTTATACTATAAATAGTAATTAAATATTTTAGTGGTTAAAAAAAAGGAATTAAATATTTTATTATATTTATTCAGATAAATAATATTTTTTTATAAAATATATATTTTATGTAAATATTTTCTATATATCATTAAAATTTTTAAATTTTAATATAATTCTTGATAATATAAAATATATTAGGTGCATTTTCTAAATATTATGTCGGTTATTTAGTTTTATGTAAGTGTTTTAAAATTAATCCAATATTATTTGAATTTTAATTAATAAAAAGTGTACTTATTTTAAATTTATGTTTTTTTTCATAATTTTAATTTTATATTTAAATATATTTATTTTTAATTACTTTATTAATTTTGTTGCTCATAAAATATAAAAAAATTTATTTTAAATATTATTAATATTTGGCAAAGACTTCTGAAAATGAGAATATACAGTTTAATACTACATCCAGTGAAGCATCTATTAATGCAGCTGCAGGAATGGTTGATGATGCGCAGTTGCAGATGCTTGATGATCAAGCAAGTCAAGTTCAGGTCATAGTCAGTTGTAGCTGAATAAGTCAAGATGTTAAGTGTTCAATAAGTTACTACTGAGCTGGCAGTACTCAAGAGAGTTAGTTATGCATTGTTGTAAGTGAGAGAGAGTTTGTTATGCATCAGAAAGTGTATATATATCTGTAGAACTTGTAATCATTGTACATTGATTTCAATTACATCAATAAGATTCTCTCTTCTCTTTCTCTCTCTAATTCTCTCTCTTTCCTTAAATCTTCTTCTTCTTCTGAAATGTTGTTGGTTCAATTACTGTGATGCACTAATTTTCATGGTATCATAGCTAGAATTCTTCAAAAATTACAAGTTTTGAGCATAGTTTTGATCACTAAAGCTAAGTAAATCTATTCTTTTACCATTTTTTTCAATAAATTTATCTTTTAAGAATCAAAATCCAGATCTAGTTTTCCGCAATACATGACAAATGCCTTATGTACATTAATTGAGTAAATAAGTTCAAATTCATTCAGTTTTTTTGTGCAAGATCAAGTATGGTTATCAAAATATTGATTATTTTCTCCTTATAGTAGTGTTGCCATTGTGAAATTGTTGAAATTGTTGGAAAATTTCAAAGTTTTCTTCAAGATCTAGTAATATCATCATGTCAGTTAACAATGCTCATACTACTAATTCATCAAATCAGCATACACTAGTATTTTTACCTAAATTAGTTTTAGAAGAAATAAATTATTCTACATAGCTTTTTTTGTAAGGAATCCTTTCTTAAAGGACTGAATCTATATGGCTATGTGGATGGTACATTGAGATGTCCTGAGCAGTTTGTAGTAGCAGAAGATGGAACTATATATATATGCCTCCTACCTATATGAAATGGAAGTCAGAAGATCAGAATATTGTGACTATGATCGCACAAACCTTGAGTTATAAAGTTTTGTCTTGTGTGGTTAGGAGTACTTATGCAGCTAATATGTGGTCTTGTCTGAGAGCTAAATTTGCATATGCTAATAAGCAAAACATTTTGCAATTAAAAGTAAATATACAGAGGATTAAGAAAGGTTGTGATTTAATTGAAGTGTATTTGGAGAAGATCAAAACAGTTATTGTTATTATTTTGGAAGGGTTTAGCTTCTGTAGGTGTTTATATGGAGGATGAAGATATTATTGTTATTGTTTTGGAAGGGTTACATATTGATTATACTGCAATTAAGACCATTATAAGAACTCAACCTAGCTATTCCATGATAAGTCTCCAAAGTATGCTGAAAGTAGTAGAATATGATATTGACCAAATGTCTCAAGCTACTACCATGTTACCTTTAACAACTATTGTAATACCCCAACTCGGTGCTAGAAATGTAATAGGAGATTTAGGGAAATTGCCCTTGGAATAAACAAATCGAGATTTTAAATTGATATAATAAGATTTTTTATAATGATTTTTATTGAAATTTATCTTATATTTAAAATTATTGATTTTATGAAATTTAAATAAACTTTTGCTTTATAATTTGAAAGACAATAATTTCTAATTAATTTAAAATTTATATTTTATATGAAAATGAAAGAGTTTACTTTAATATTTACCGATATCAAGTAAATTGTGTTCAATAATAGTTTGTATTTTAGTTAAAATGTAAAATTTAAATATTAAATTTTCAAATATATTTTATCTCGATTTTACTGGTATTTGAGAAATACAAATACATTTAATAAGCATTATATCTGTGGTTGTGAAAAAATATTTTAATAGATTTAAATATATGCGTTGATATGATTATTAAAATTATTTAGATAGAAGTAAATTAATTTAAATTTGAGAAATTATATTTTAAAAATGTTATATATTTCGACTTGGTAAAATTGGTATATCCTTAGTTAAATTTGTTAGTCTCTAGAGGCCCAGATATTTATGAAGACTGATAGAGTATTGAACAAGAAAAAAGAATATGTAGATAAGTTATTAGTTATTTATTGTTTTTTTAATATATATATATATATATATTTGTTTAGAGTTTTTGTAATTTGTTATTGAGTTCTACGAGTTTTGGTGCTCTTAAGGCTATCTATGCCCTAGGACCGCTGCGGCTCCTGGAAAGGGGGTGTGACAAGGATAAGTCAAATTGGACTATATAATTTATTTAATTATTTCACTTTTCAAAATTAATATTTTATTTAACTACCCAATCAAACTAAAACAATATTGGTTTATAATTACTATTGCTCCAATAAATTTTACTTTTATTAAAAAAATAATCTTAATGTTCAATTTAATTATATGAGATGACTATATTTGTTGATATTGGAGGATCCATGAGGGATCATTTGTGGCCCATTAATTATTAAAAATTGAAATTTGGAAGTGTTATATTTGTTGTTACAGGAGTTTTAGCTCAAAATATAGAGAATACCAAGTCAAAATTTCGACAGGATCTCCAGAGTTAATAGCAAATTTAATATTAAAATAATTTGATAGTTGGATAAATGATATTATAATTTGAAAATCTAGGAAATATTTTAACCTACATGTAATGTGAATAGTTTTATTTATTTTGGTTAATGATTAAATGAGTTAGAAACTAAATTTGGATTTGTTTGAATTTAGAGCTAAACTCAATATATGTTGACTTGGAAAATTAGATTGGAGTACCTTAGTTTAGCTTGGAAATCAAATGAGTATACTTATCCTATCTTAATTTAAAGACTTTTATTGAAAAGGGTATCGGTCCTTCGATTGTTATTTGAATCGTAAACCTATTTTCTATTCTGAAATGTTACAACGAAATTTATTTGAACTTTTGTTTATCAATTTTCAAGACCACTTGGGTCTGATTGATATGTTTTGATTATCCTACTAAGCTATTTACCTAGCCATTGAGTGTATATGTTACAAAACACCCTTATTAATGAGGGGATCATTAGACCATACTAATAGTGGTTATACTATCAGACAATGTACATCGGTGACTAAACTGATATAGTGAGCTATTTCAGTGTCCTACCTAGAGAGGGGTTATGTACTCTGGACTTATGCTCGATCAAGTATACGTATTTGAGGTGACATGATTCCCTCTCCTATTTTATGGTACTTTTATGACCGTTCTATTATGACACTATGTGGATGGTGTTTGTATCCCACCCATAGTGATATTCTATTATATGTTTGAGTTCTATTCATATGAGATATTTTATTTTGTTTCTAGACTACATTACTTATTTACATCCATATATTTATTGTCATATGATACTAATACCATTATGTTTATATGTTTTACTTGGTGCTATTTCTTCTGACAAAACCCTATAGTTATTTTCTGATATTAACTTTTATATATTTGGAAAACCATTGATATCAAACTCTATTATTTCTTTGTGTATCTATACTCACGGAGATATTAGATCTCATTTCTTTCCTCTTTCTGTAACATTTCAAGTTCACAAGATGTGAGTGGAGAAAGTTGAATTTGTTAGTCTCTAGAGGCTCCAAAGAAATGGAAGTCCGACGAATTATTATTGCTAAAAAAGAAATTGTAACTAGTGATTCTAGGAGAAAGTGTAATAGTTATATATTGTTTTTAATGAATAAGTTATGTGTTTTTATATTTTGTTATTGGGTTCTATGGGTTTTCGTTGCCCTTACGGCTACCCATGCCCTGGGACCATCGCGTTCTCAAAAAACAAGACGTGGGAAGGGTAGTATCAGAGCTAAAGTTGTAAAATTAGTCTAGGTAGAACACAGAGCCTAGGAATGTCATTACCATTCATTTGAGTTTTTATAAGTTAGATCCGCAAAATTGTAAATGATTGTGATAGGTTGTGCTTACAGTTATTATTGGTTTGAGTATATGTGTTGGGATGTATGTACCTTATAGAATTTCTTTTGAACATTATGAATCGAGAAAATGATGTGTTGATCTCTGTTCTAATAGGAAAGTTAATCCGCGAGCACTCTAATATATGGAAGGTTAAATGAATTTGTTTGATGATTTAAATGTTTTGGAAAGTAAAATATTTTGAAATCAATAATTGATTTTGAAGGTATTTAAAAGTAATTTTGAAAGGTTATCTTGGAATTAAAATATTTTGAATTTTAATTTGATTATTGATTTAAAAGTTATTTTGAAATTAAGATATTTTGAATTTCACTTGATAATTGATTTTAAAAGTGTTTTAAAAATAATTTTTTTTCAAAAAAAAAATTGTGATGGAACCCTGAGGAATTGTCCAGATTATTTGTTTCATATGCATTGAGTCTTGCATAAGTCATTATGTATCATAAGTCATTGCACTCATCACATTGAGAGAGAGCATTCATTGTTATGGGCATGGTACCTAAGGTTCCAAAACAAAGGAAGAAATTATTATTTAACTTTTAAAAAATTTACAAATTTTATGAAATGTATTGAAAAATTTTATAAATATTGTTTAATGTATTGATAAGTTATGATTCTGAAAGATTTTGCAATTGTATTAAAACATTTTGAAATTATAATATTTGATTTTGAAAGATTTTAAAAAAATATTGAAATGTATAATAGACATTGAATTCGAATTATTCGATTTCACTTAAAATGAATATGTGTTCTCTGAATAAGTGATGGGTAATGGTAATATTAAGGTATTGAGATAGATATTGTATTTGGATCACCAAGAACTCTTGAGATCGAGAGCAATGACTCTATAGGTCTCAATTATAAACTTTTCATAATATGGTTGAGTGCGTAAGAAAAGTAGATGAGTAGTTTAAGCGTAACCTTTACTTGGGTAAAAGAAAATAAATTTGAGGACAAATTTTAATGAGGGAAGAATATAATACTCCAACTCGGTGCTTGAAATGGTAATAGGAGATTTAGTGAAATTCCCCTTAGAATAAACAAATTAAGATTTTAAGTTGATATAATAAGGTTTTTTATATTGATTTTTATTGAAATTCACCTTATATTTAAAATTATTGATTTCATGAAATTTAAATAAACATCAATATAAGAAATCTTATTATATCCACTTAAAATCTCAATTTGTTTATTCTAAGGGCAATTTCACTAAATATCCTATTACTATTTCTAGCACCGAGTTAGGGTATTACAACTATGGCAATTAATTCTACTAAACCAGAACCTACTCTCTCTATCTGTACATCTAAGCATTCACTTGTTTCAGCTTCCATTCATAACTCTTAACTAATCCAGTTTTCCCTTTCATCTCATAATAATTCTCAGCCAATTCAGTTTCACTCTCAATGTTACCATCATGTTCTTTTTTTACATGCCTCTACTCAATACAGTTTTCCCTACTCTTCAACCAATTATCCATAATCATCTCATTCTGGTTCAAATGCATATTTTCCCTCTGGTAGGGGATCTAATCCTAGAATGTATGCCAGAGCTTCTAATTTCTTTCCAGCAAGACCAAGAGGCGATACTTCCATGTGTCAACTATGTCACAAAACTGGTCATAGTGCCAGAAACTGTAATAGACTGGCAAACTTTACTGGTATAACTATGAATGTTGTGGAATGCCAATATTATGGAAGGAGAAACCATAGTGCTGACAAGTGTTTTCACTTGATTAGCTTTCCTACACAGAGAGGTTTAGGATCTACTTCTGCTAATCCTAATGCTAATATTTCTTCTCAACAGTAGCAACAATATTAGTACACTGGGCCACAATCTAATATGTCTCACACTTCTCTAGATGTAGTGTTTGGTACTTCTGTTTAAGGCAACTTAGCATCATATTCTATGTCTGGTGTTTTGGCACCAATGATATCCTTAGATTATTCTTTTGAGTTCAAAACTAGTTCTGGATTTTCTCCTTCTACAATAATGTTAGCCTCTGCTCTACCAGATACATCACCTTCTGTATGGCTTGCAGACTTAGGTGCTAATCAGCATATGACATCAAAAGCTACCTTACTCAACAATCTTACCACTTATCCAGTAGCATATATAGTAATAATAGGGAATGGTGAGGAGTTGATTGTATCTCACATTGGTAATTCCACACTTTGTTCTCTTACATTATCTAATATTTTGTTAATACCTAAACTGACAGCTAATCTTTTATCAGTATATTAGTTGTGTAAAACTAACAATGTCAAGGTTATTCTTGATGAAATTGAGTGTATTATTTAGGACAAGGTGCAAGGAAAGGTGTTGTATAGAGGTCTGAGTCAGAATGGGTTATATCCTGTACCATGTGATCTTCTAATTTTTTATTCAACTCAAATAAAAAGGCACTTTAGCTCAAGGAAATTCTGGCACTTCTGTAGCTTTTCTTGAAAAATAAATCCAACATGCTCTCTGGCATAGAAGACTTGGTCATCCCTCTAATGACATTGTAAATAGTATACTTAAGAAGTCTGGCATAATAGGTTTTTTGGATAATAATAAATCAATAGTTGATTCTAGCTTATGTGAAGCTTGTTTGTCTGTCAAGTTTACTAAGCTACCTTTTATTGATTCACAAACTAATTCTTCTAAACCTTTTTAATTTGTTCATTCAGATGTATGGGGTCCAATTTTAGAGCCTTCTCGAGAAGGTTACAAGTACTTTGTTTTGTTCATTGATGACTGTACCATATTCACTTGATTATTTCCTTTGAAAAATAAAGGAAAATTTTTTTGGTCATTTGAAGAATTTTTGTGCCTTTGTTCAAACTCAATTTAATAGTAAACTGTAGTGTTTGAGAAGTGATGGAGGTAGAGAATACATATGTAGTGTTTTTAAATAGTTTTTAACTGATAAAGGAATATGTCATCATGTTTCATATCCTTATACACCTCAGAAAAATGGTATAGCTGAGAGAAAGAACAAGCACATTATAGAGACAACATTGACCCTGTTGCAGCAAGCTTCTTTACCTTTGCCTTTTTGGTTTCATACTTGTGTTTTTGCTTCTTTTCTTATAAACAGGATGCCAACCCCAGTTCTAAAAGGTCTATCTCCTTTTGAACAAATTATATAATAAAGTTCCTAATTTAAAAATTATAAAAGTGTTTGGTTGTGCAGCTTATCCTTTGATGACACAACACAATACTCACAAATTTCTAGCCAAAACTAATAGATGTGTTTTTATGACCTTTGCCTTGGGCTACATGGGGTTCATTTGTTATCATCAGCCTTTTAATAGGTTCATATTGTCAAGACATGTTGTTTTTTATGAACAAAAGTTCCCTTATGGTTATATAACTGGTTTTGTTCAGTCTAGCTCCACTTTACTAGATACAGTCTTGCAATTTAACCCTCTAATCTCAGCACCTACTCAGACTATTACAACATCATCGCCTGCTTCAGTTCTATGTCCAAGTCAATCTTCTTTCTCCCATTACACACATCACCTTCCTCTTCAACTTCTGTGCCCTCTGGTCATTCCACAACAAACAATGTTAGTTATTTGCCTAACATTATTGATGAGATGCAATCTGACTATCATTCTGACTTAGCTATAGTTCCTCTCAATGTCTCTTCTCCTATCTCTCCTTCTCCTTCTGTTTTGACTCATGTACCTATAATTGATCAATTTAATGATCATCCTATAATCACTAGAGCAAAGAAAGGTATCACTAAATGTTGATGTTAATTTTTAGACTTACGAGCATGCTAGAGGAGAAGTTCCTCAAGTGTATAAAACCTTCCTTCTAATCAAATGGTGTGGATTTCCAAACTCCTTTACCATAATTTGTTCAGATTTCATGCATTTAGATTGTAAAAATGAAAATAAGACTTGTAATTGAAGAGTGCAAAGATTTTTGTATTGATTCACTAGAAAATTACGATTATAATAAACAGTGAAGAAAGCTGAAAATAAGTAATTACAGTAAAAGAAAATTGTGCTTGATGACGTGGTAAAATTTAAAACTAAAAGTTGTGAAGTAGATTGTTGATTGATTTTTTTTTTTGATAAGTTGATTGTTTTTGAGTTATTGAGTTGATTGATGATGATTGTGTGTGTTGGATATATGCCACTGTTGCTTTTATACTACTTCCTCAGCTAGAAAATTGAAGATCGACAGTCACCTGAGGAATTAAATGCATGGTTACAGTATGTTATATTCCTTTGTCTGCAAGTCTCTGATTATGGAATTCTTCAATGACCTGATGCTGAGTCACTTGATCATATGGACTTCTTAGTTGGGCCTAATGATTTTTTGGGCCACTAAATCCAAAAAAAATCTCTTTTGGGCCTCTAAATAATTAATTTACTAATTTATATTTCTAAGCCCAGAATTTAATTTTAGGGAAAAATAATACCCCCACATGTTGTAAGCTTAATCCAAAGCTTATAAATATGTAAAATAAGCTTTTGAACTCAAATTCCCTAATGGTGAGACCAAAAGTGGCCTACAGCCCAAACCATTAAGAACTTATGGCCATGGTGATAAATGGATCCATGAAGAGTGAAAATGGAACCATTAAGCTCGTTTGAATCAAGATGAACATTTGAAATAGCGGACTTTATGGGTTTCAAAATTTTATGCCTCGGATTCCTCAGATAAAAACACTGCTAAACCTTCCTTAGGCAAATTATTTCTAGTTACTAGTTCAAATTCAAAACCTTCCATAAATGTTGATTCCAAAAATAAAAACCCAATTAATTCTCCTTGTTTCTCAAAAAATTCCAAATTTGAAAATCAACAAAATTTCTTCCTGATTTAAATTCAATACTTCCCAATTTTCTCAAAAATTTCCTTTTTTCTCTTCTTCTTCCTTAACACAAAAAGAAAATTCCTTCACAAATACCACCTCCTCAAACCCATCACCCCACCGCGAATCGAGGAGCAGCAAAAGCCGGATCCACCACCACAGCTTGTGCCACCGAGTCAGTTACAGCAGATTGCGTGAGTAGGGGAGCAGCAATGAGCCGTACAAGAAGGGCTTCCCCAATGCAATGCTGCCTAGTTCGCTACAACTCGACAACGTGAGCAGGAGCCGCAACAGATAAGGGCTTCAACAATGTGGTAGACAGTAGAGCAGCAGCACGTGAAGGAAGAAATTTCATAGGCCTCCATACGATGCAATCTCACCCCACGACCTACTGTTGCCACTCAACCACTAGTCACAACTTGACCGCGCGAGTAGGAGCCACAATCGGAGAGGGAACGACAGTAGCAGTCGCAACCCAGCCACGTGCCCAGCAACGCTCGAGACTCTTCACTAGGGAAGGCTCTTCAATCTTCAACTTCAAAAACAATTTTTTCATTTCATTTTTTTGACCTAAGAGTACTAACACAAATTATTCACAAACATACTCTAGGAGATTGAGAGGTAAATTTTAATTTTCGGTGAATTTCTTTGAATTTTTGCTCTTGGAAAATTTGTTGAGGAATCTTCTTGAACTCGATGATTTTGTTGGATTATGTTGAATTTTCTTGAGGAATGCTCAAATTCTAGCAATTTGATGCTAAAATGGACTTGAAAATCTTGATTTCCCCAGTGAAAAATTGTTTTGAATTTGTTGAACTGATATGTTGTGACATTGATTTTCTTGAGTTCCTCAGAGAAATCATCATTTTATTTCGTTGATGTTGCTCAAATTTTTACTGATGCACAGACAAATTTTAGAAACTTGGTGCTAAAATTGATTTGAATAACCTGATTTCCCCAAGAAAAACTGTTTTGAACAAATGAGTTGAAATGTTGAGTTCCTTCGAGACATTGACAGTACAATTGTGGCTTAAATTTTTACAAACCCATTTTCACTAATTCTTGTCAAACTTTTATCGATAATTTGATTGAAATAATTGGAATAGGCTTGAGCAAACAAGCTTCCTCAGACAAAGTTTTCCAAAACTCAATTTTTCTCCTGAGGAAGTTCTGGAAATTTGCATTGTAAACTGATACTTTCTCAGGCCAAAGTGTCAGATTTTCTAAATTTCTTTCTAATGAACTAGTTTGGAATAATATGAATTGACATCTTCATAACTAATTCTTCAGAGGATTTTTAATTTTGATAGTAACATCATAGTAGCATCATATGATCATGCCATATTTTATGCAGCCTCAACATGTGGCCAGTATAACCATAATCACACTAAATTATCCCGATGCATCTGATATATATGTGATAAATGATTTCTGATATGAGCATTCCTCAAGAAAAATTAAGCAAAATTTCCCGAAATGCAGTCCATTGTTGCATTTTTTTTTTCATGAACCAGTTGTTGAATTAAAATCATAGTGAATGGGAATTTCAAAATTCTGACCTGATTCAAAACTGGATTTTTAGAAAATATGATCTCCAAATGTGTTAGTAGTTTGAAAGTTAAGGAGAATATTCAATCGGTGAGCTTCTAACTTCCAAACTCATTTTGTTTTCTCGATAGCGTGATTCTAACTCATATTTTTCTAAACATGTTTCATCACTTCCTCCCCCACCTCCTACTGGCATTTTTGAAGAATTGCATGAAAAATTTAACGTAAATTACATTTCAAAAGAAGAATTCACCTATTTTTGCCATATATATGCTTATGTTCACTCCTTCCATTGGAGGCAAAGAATGAAATTGTAAGAGGCACAGAGATCAAGTCATGTCCTAGCTTTTTAGACATCAGGCAAGTATTTTAAGTGCTTTTAATCAATTTCCTTAGAGGCTTCTTTCTACTGACCCTAAATTCCCTTACTTCCCTAGAGGTTTCTCTTATAGAAGCAAAAACCAACAAGTAGCTAGGTTAACTTCTACTCCATCTAAACCACTTTCCATAGGAGACCCTCTTCTCCCCTACTTAGGGATTCCAAATAAGATGATTTATTTGGTCGAAGTAAAAACTTCTGACACCAGAAAGTCATGGGTGAAGTATATTCGTGAATGGGGTCGATGGGTCCATTGGTTGAGAAAGCACTATGGCGTAAAGTGAGACCGATTAGGCATCTCACATTTTATCGAGATGACCTTGAGAGAGATACCTTACATGCCAAGACTCCTTGTTACAGCTTTGAGATTCTGGGCACCGAGCAGCTATACTTTTATTTTACTTTTTGGCCAAATGATAGTCACCATGTTTGATGTGTTTGCCATCATCAGACTTTCTATTATGGGGAGGGACATAGTATGCCTGATTGATAAGAGGCATTTCCCTGTGGTACAGTTTACTTCTCGGAGCTTCGATTCATATGCTAGTGCTATTCAAGAGTATGTTGGCAAGGAAGATACTCCAGACTCCGAGAAACATATGGCGTTATTATGAGTACTAATGTGCAGATATATTTTTTGCCCTTCCTCAGGAACACTCAGTGTTTAGTATGTACCTTTAGCACAGGCCCTAGACCATAGAGACCATTATGAATTGGGGATTATGCTATTAGGCAATCTGTATGCCCAAATGAGGAGATGTGTGCAGGATAATCTAGTGAAGTTCTTAAATGGAAGCCTATGGTTTCTTTAGTGTTGGTTGTTAGCATACTTTCTAGGTTTGACTGATTATCCTCCCCCCACCCCCAATTTCTATAGTTTTTTACATTGGAGTGCATTTATTGAGATGCGAGGGTCCTTGGGAAGATAAAGAAGCTAGATCCTTTTTCACTAGTCTAGGGATGAACAGAGAAAAAGAGAGTTTATGCATTTTCAGTGGTTGCTATAATAAGCCAAAGTGGCTTGAATTCTTTGCTCCATACAAGGATTTGATTCAGAAATAGATTTTTTACAGAGTTACTTCATTGAGACCATTGATCATTGGTGACAAGAATGCTTTTAGCTCTCGAGCGGTTTGACCTACACCTTCATAGGCTTTGAGTTTTACATGCCTTTCCTTTGTGGCCACCAGTTTGGTCTTCTATTGGGTATGCCACCCATTACTCTTGATGCTTCTATGATCCCTCTATATGGTAGAGATCCAGCAAAGTGCCTTATGGATGACATGGTCAGGATTGAACCAACACTGCTTCGACTTACTTTCCATGTGACCATAATGGAAGAGCATGATGTGAAGAATTATGTTCACTGGTGGAATACTCAGCATCCAATCTTTGTGGAATCAGCTCTAAGATCACTAGGTAAGAATCTCACTTTACTTTGATTTTGTTCAATTTGGTACTGATTATTTTTTTATCTTGTGTTTACAGCTGTAGTAGAAGAAGATGAAGATGAAGGTTTTGCCCTTGAGGCATCTGAGGAAAAAGAAAAGAAAGTTGCTTCCAAAAAGAAAAAGGGCTTAGCTTCTAGTTCCAACAAAAGGAAATAGACAATGGTTCCCCAAAAAAGAAAGGCAACACCAAAATCAATGAAGACTCCTGCACCTCCACCTTGTGGCAGATCTTCTTCAGGACTAAAGGCAACCCAAACACCGGCCAAGAAGGCAAAACAACAAGAAATTGTGATAGTCAAAGATGTGGATAGCTCTGAGGAGTCTGAGGACTTTGAGGAAGAGGACTCAGAACTATCCATAAGTTCCAGTAAGTACTTCTCATTTCTTTATGATTCCAATATAGTATATTATTATTTCTTAGAGGAATTTCCTTTGGAAAACAATTGATATGATAGAGGGAGAAGTCCATACACATGCTTAAGACTGTCCTTCTTCTGTAGGATCTTCTTCCACTAAGAAAGATGACTCTTTCCACATATAGATTGTGCCTATCCAGCAAGAGGAAAAGGAACTAGCCCCTCCTTCTCCACCAGTTATCCAGTCTCCAGTTAGTCATCCTCCATCTACCAAGGTTTTCTTTTCTTTACGTGTTCATGAATTTTCCCATATTTACTGCTTCTTGACTTGTGTATTAAGGATTTTGTTTTGATTTACATGAACAAGATTCATATACCTAACAAGCCATGCAAGATGATGATTTCTCCTTGGATTTAAGATTCTTTGATACACCTTCCTCAGACCATGATTAAAGTATAGATGTAGTACCCACTGAGGAATAAATTGCCAAATCAAAAAGTACTTTAAAGGCTATTGCTGAGGAAAGAGTTGGGACACTCACTAGTCCATAAAGATATGATGTTTTAGAGAGCCTTTGCATCTTGGAGTAAAGCACCAAATGAGCATCAGTGTCCTCACTTAGGAAGAAAATTATGTGGAGTTTCACTCATTTGGATGAAGTTAGTGCTAAGCAGATAGAGATTTCAAATAACTTGACTCACATCAATTAGAAAAAAGACGAATATCAAAAACAGCAAGAGGAAATTAGAGAGATGAAGGCCAACAGAGCTGAGGACAAAGCTTCCTTTGATAAGCTAAGTGTAGAACTTATTGCCCTTGAGGAAAAGGTGGCTTCTATGAAGGCACAAAAGGCTGAGATGCTGAGGATAAGCAAGTCAATGAGTAGTGAGTGTCAAAAAGCCATTGATAAAGCTAAGGAAACACAGGAGTTCTTATCCAACCAGAGCGAGGTTGTCCAAGAGTGGAAGAGACAAGAAAAAGAAGCAATAGAAAGTAAGCACAAATGCCACGAGGCTTGGGAAAGCTTCAAAAGATTTGACTTCGATGTTATTTGATCCATGATGTTTTATGTATTATTATCATGTCTCCTTGCTTATGCTTATTGTTAGATTGAAGAAATTTAACATGTTTGGGAATTTTGGATTGTTGTGGCTTGAACAAGCATTGATGAAGGCCTTGGGTCTGAGGAATGTGAATCAAAGGCATGGATGCCTCTTTGAAAATTGTTGAATTTCACATAACACTTTTCACACATCAACACAATAGCCATGCATTTTCAAAAGGAAATATAAAAAATTTAGCAGAGATGCTGCTAGAATTTTATTGAAAATTCAGCAGACATGCTGCCAAAATTTATTAAAAATCGAAACTTTTCTTTTATCTTGTTATGAGGGAAAAAAACAAACATTATTCAAAAATTAAATAAACTTCATTTATTTATTTATAAGGCTTACCAACATGAATTGGTATTTATTTTGGCCAAGAGGCTATTTACAACTATTTTGTTACTCAAGTTTCCAACATAGTGGGAAAGTATTTTTTTTTCAGGTACTTTCCGTTGATGAACCTTTTATGTGGCTCTCCATCCAAACTTTTAAACTAGTATGCATTACTATCCAACACTTGGTGTACTCTAAATGGTCCCTCTCAGTTGGGAGATTAGTTCCCCAGCTCTCTGTCTTTTGTTCTAGGTGGCAGCATAACTTTTCACACTAAGTCACCTGCTTCAAATTTCTTCTTCCTAATTCTTTTGTTGTATGATCTAGATACTTTCTTCTTTTGGGCCACTATACATGTGAAGGCCCTCAACCATTCTTCATCCACTTCCTCAAGCTCCATCAAAATATCTTAAGAAATTCCTTAGGAGTTAAATCATTTTGTCTTACTACTCTCAAAGACGGAACATGTACCTCCAAAGGAAGAATCACATCATGCCTAAAGGTAAGTGCAAAAGGACTTGCACCAATTGCTTCTCTCTTTAAAGTTTGATATGCCTATAAAGTTTCTGACAATAGTCTTAGCCAATCTATAGGATTGTCCTCAAGCATTTTCTCTAATATGCCAATGATGATTTTGTTGGATGCCTCGGCTTGAGCATAGTAAGGAGTTGAGGTAAGATGTTTAATACTGTAATCTTTCATGAATGCTCTGATCTCTTCACCAGTAAACATAGTGCCTTAATCTATAGTAATTGTCTGAGGAATCCAAAACTTATGAATGAGATGTTCTTTGATGAAGGTAATGACATCTTGTTACTCAACCTTCCTAATGGGAATTGCTTCCACCCATTTGGTGAAGTAATTAGTGGCCACAATAATGAAGCTGTGGCCTTTGGATGAAGTAGGATAAAATTTTTCAATGAGATCAATGGCCCATCCTCTAAATAGCCATGGTTTCACCACTGGATACATGTTGAATAGTTTCATACCTTTGGCATTGGTGGCATCCTTTGGAATAAGTGATGCAATCCTTCAAGATTGAAGGCCAATAGTAACCATGCCTCCTAATCTACCACCTCATCTTCCTTCTAGCATGATGCATATAATAAATACCCTCATGGACTAACTTTAGAATCTCCATAGCCTGAGGAAATGAAGAGCATCTCAAAAGTAGGCCATCAAAAGTTCTTCTACACAAGTCCTCTCCAATCAAAACATAATTCATAGTGTGGGCTTTAATTTTGAATGGGACTTTCTTAGAGGGATTTTCTAGATTTGACTTGATGTCGGCACACTAAAAAATTGCCACGTTTAAGTCTGTGTTAAATGACTCGAATTAAAGGCCTCTTTCGCGAAAGAATGGCTGTGTCTTTACTGCACCAAGATCAACTTATGCCTTAGTTCTTCTAACATTTTCAAACTTGATGCAACCTGAGATAATTCATCAGTGTCCCAATTAGATTCTCTAGGTACATGTATAAAAGATATATTTTCAAAAGAATCAACAAGTTGGATAGCGGCAGTAAAGTAAAGTGCTAAAGATAAACTGGTGCATTTATATTCCCCAGACACTAGCTTGATCACAAGCTATGAATCACCAATTACTAGTACTTTTTTGGCACCAAGGTCTTGAAGAATCTTAAGGCCTATGATTAAAGCCTCATATTCAACTTGATTATTAGTGCATTCAAAATCTAAAGTGTAACTTAAAGCCATTTTAGTACCAGAAGGAGATGTAATTACCACAATGGCTCCAGCTGATTGTCTGTGGAAGAGCCGTCGAACTTGAGGAACCAAGGTTGAATATTCACTCTGCATACATGAAGCTCCCTTTCCTCAAAGCTTTCTTGGGCTGGATGATCAGTAAAGAAATCTGCCAAAGCTTGACCCTTCACCTACTTTTGAGAATGATAGAATAATGAAAATTCAATCAAGCATAACAGCCATTTTCCAATCTTTCTTGACAAAATGGTTTTATTCAACATGTACTTCATCAGGCCAGTCTGTGAAATTACGTAAACCCTGTGCTTCAACAAATAATACCTCAATTTAGTGCATGCAAAGTATAAAGCAAGCATAAATTTTCAATTGAGGAATTTCATTGTTTTGTAGGAGTTAAAATTTGACTCAAATGATAAATGGCCCATTCATTGCTGAATGATTTATTTTGAGCTAAGAGACAACCCACTGATTCATTACCAGCATATATGTATAATTTCAAAAGCACTCCTTCCCTAGGCAGAACCAATACAGGAGGTTTTGACAAATATTCTTTGATTTTAACAAAGGCATTTTAGTGCCTC
>CAOJBK011385648.1:0-17817 GCA_948294925.1 Codiaeum variegatum | reverse complement strand
CAAGTAATTAAACCCCTGATTTCTTAAGTAATAGGAAAGGAATCTCTTCTTGATCAAATGGCATTAATGTTCCATTGAAAAAATATGTAAAACCCTAGGAGTTATGAATCCATCTACAACAAACCTATTAATTTTTTGAGTGTTCTATGCTTAAACTCCCTATCTCTAGCAACAAATCAAGAACAAGCATGCAATTGCAATTGATTTATGGAAATTCAAGTATCAAAAACTAAACTTAATGAAAAACCTAGACATTCATCGAACAAATTGTTGATCAATCCATACAACTGAGTAATACTTGTCTAATCTAGGTAGATAAATAAAATTAGCTCATAATCAAATCAAAAGAACAAGAAAAAGGGAAAAGATTGTAGAAATCCATGACGTTCATGCAAACTAGATGAAACTCTAGCAAAATCATTGAAGTTCCAGCTCCAATATTCAGTTGATGATCTAAAATCAAGCCTTCAGATCCCTCATTGATATGTTTTTCTTCTGTTTTTCAGCCCCTAGATCTCCCTTGAGCCAAGTTAGATCATGTTTTTTGTTGTGAGAGTTCAATCCCTTGTGGTTCTCCCCTTTTTTCTCTGAAAATATGCCTTAAATGTCTTAAAATGCTGGCACGGGCATCTCCCACAGCCCATGCCAGCCTTCTGTATGGAATTTCATGGGATTGAGAGGCATTACGCTCTCACGGTCCCGGGCACGGCCCGTGCCGGGGACCGTGAGAGGCTACTGCTTGTCTCCCTCTATCCCACACTGTCCAGGGCTCCCTGTCACGACCCGTGAGGCCGGCCATGACGGACTACTATCTAGGAGGTGGAGAAAACAGTTGGCTCCTACGGTCTTTGTCATGGCCCATGATGAGGACCGTGAGAAGCCTCTGTTTATCACGCCTTCCTCTACTACTCCCACGGGCTGCTCTCCCTCTGTCACGACATGTGTGGTCACCCGTGACAGAGGGTCTTCGCTCTGTTTTCTTGCTTTTTCTTCGTCTTTCAAGCCTGAACCTCGAACTAATTCCTCCTAGTTTCAGAATTCAATTGATTTCCTAAAAATGGCTGAAAACACTTAGAACAAACAAATTAAATTTATTTTAGCATATAAAATCATTAAGAATATGGGGTAAAACATTGTGTATTTTTCTAATTATCACCTTTATATGTAAAACGGGAGGAAAATGGAATCTCAGCCAATAAAATTTTGGTTGAAACGGTACCGCTGTTAACATAATGCCATTGAAGACATTTACAAAGTGGGGACTGGACACTAACGATCTTGAAAGTGCTGAGTTATCTCTACATGATTTTGCAGGGTGAGAGACTTTACCAAAAGGTTTCATTTCAATACAATTAAAAATCGGTATAGAAACTCGGCCTACTGGCTGCTATGTGGTGAATGCACAAGTGAATTACAATTTGTTACTAGGCCGAGATTGGATTCATGGTAATCTATCTTAACCTTTAGTCTACATTAAATATTGATCTTGTCTAGGGGAGAATATATTGAAATCGTGAATGCAAATCCGAATCCATTCGATCATAAAGTTCATATGACCGATGCAGCTTATTATCAACCAAACATGTTGGCTCATGCATTCATGGAACCAGAGAGGAGTTTGGAGAGAAAGATGATTTTGGCCGAAGAAATGTCACGTTCAATCTCAATAGGGCCAAACCATGGCAAAAAACAACGGTAGTATTATGGATTGTGCAAGTTGCAAGATATCAAAAAGGCAGAAGGAAGTCATCAAGAAGCTCCAAGGGTTGTTTTGGGAGCAAGTGTACTAGGCTGAATGCATTTTTGAAGATGATGAGTAGGATCCATCAGCGTCACTAAGGCTGGAGGACATCAAAATTGCAGGTCAAAAAATGGACAATGACTAAGCTAAAGTGCAAGATCCTTTGAAAGAATTAACCTTGGCACAAAGCTTGATCCATGACCGATATTCATCAGTGTAAAACTTAACTCAAAGTTTGAAAAAAAGCTGATTGACTTGTTTAAAGAATATAGGGATTATTTCGCATGGAAGTATGATGAGATGTCAAGGCTAGACAGGAGCCTAGTAGAACACAAATTACCAATAAAACTCGACTTCAAACCATTCAAACAGCCTATGAGAAAAATATCAACGGAAGTAGAAGGGCTGGTCAAATAAGAAATTGAAAGGCTATTGAAGGTTAAGTTACCGGTAGTATATGCAGAATGGTTGTCTAACAATCGTCCCAGTGATTAAGAAAAATGGGAAGCTAAGAATATATGTTGATTTTAGAAACTTGAATACTGCTACCCCAAAAGATGAATACCCAATGTCGAATGCAGATATGTTGATAAACTCGCTAACTGGAAATCCAATACTGAGTTTCATGGATGGCCATTCAGGATATAATCAGATTAAGATAGCCGAGGAGGATGTACACAAGACTGCATCCCACTATCCTGAACCGATTTGTGCATATGAATGGGTGGTAATGCCATTCGGTCTAAAAAATGTTGGAGCTACATATAAAAGAGCTATGAATGCAATATTTCATGATTTTCTTAGGAAATTCATAGAGGTTTATATTGATGATGTAGTAGTGAAGTCCCAGCAGGAAACCATGCATTTGGTCGATCTCAGAAAAGTATTTGACAGAATGAGGCTATATCAACTGAAGAAGAATCCATTAAAGGTGCCTTCGAAATATCGGCCAGGAATTTTCTTGGTTTCCTAGTCCATCAACGAGGTGTGGAAGTGGACAAGAACAAAGCCTAAGCTATAATAGAAGCTACACCGCCAACCAACAACAAAGAGTTGTACAGACTCATCGACCATATAAATTTTCTGAGAAGATTTATAGCTGATACAGCAGGGACACTAAAGCCTTAGAGGCCATTATTGAAAGACAAAAACACTAAAGAGTTTATTTGGATTGAAAACATCAAAATGTGTTCAAAGAGTTAAAGCAGTATCTCATACATCCTCTAGTGATGACACATCCTAGGCCGAGAGATCCACTTATTCTTTATATTTCAGCCTTAGAAGACACTATCGAGAGCATGTTGGCCCAAAACCAAGGGGGTATGAAAGAGCTATCTATTACTTAAGTAGAACTTTGACCGAGGTCGAAGCAAGATACATGCCCATTGAGAACTTGGGATTGGCATTATACTTTTCATGTACAAAACTCAAATATTATATATTACTAGTGGTAGTCATGGTGGTAAGCCATATAAACATCATTAAATACATATTATCTCAGCCATATCTCAGGAATCAGCTGGGTAAATGGGTCGTAGCTTTATCTGAGTTTCATTTGCAACATGTTCCACAAAATGCAATTAAAGGGCAAGCATTGACCGATTTGTTGGCTTATCACCCCACTAAAGAAACTGTTGAGATAAATTGGGCAGAAAACTCGATATGGCAACTATGGTTTGATGGTTCTAGAATAGTAACCCTGGTAGGAGCAGGGATTGTGTTAACATCTCTAAAGGGGGTCTCAATGAAGGTGGGTTTTGTGCTAGGCTTTCAGTGTACAAACAATCAGGCCGAATTTGAAGATTTGGTTATTGGTCGTGAAATTTTGGCAGAACTGCGGGCAAGATTGATCAGTGTAAAGGGAGACTCATTACTCGTCATCAACCAACTTACAGGGGAGTATAAATGTGAAGCTGTTGTATTGATGCCTTATCACAATAAAGCATCTCATCGTATAGACGGCTTCAAACATATTATGCTTGAATATTCAACTCGAGCCTCAAATGAAGAAGTAAACAAACTAGCACAAGGAGATTCTAGGTACCTTCAGTGGTTCGGAGAAATACCTTTACAGTACAGGTTGATTTCATTAATATGTTCTAAAGAAATCAGTCAATTAGGCGATCAAATTGTTAAGCATCTAGGGATTTTTGTAACTGATGTATATGTGTATTGGAGGGAGCCCATTGTCAGTTACTTACAAAACCCTAGTCGAGATGTTGACAGCAGGGTTAAAGTGATAGCCCATAATTTCTTGCAAGAGGAGGGAATCTTATGTATAAGGAAACAAGACTTATTGTTACTTTGTCTCAAGCCAAAGGAAATGATGTTGGCAATGGTTGAAGTTCATGAAGGAGTTGATGGTGCGCACCAATCTAGGTGGTTGATGAGAAGGCTATTAGAGCAGTATGATTACTGATGGCCAAAGATGGAAAAAGATTATATTGAATAAGCCAAAGGCTGCAAAGCCTACCAAAAACATGGGCTGATTCAACACTCACCAACTGAGGAGCTCCACTCAATCATTAACCCCTGGCCTTTCAGGGGTTGGACAATGGACATAATCGGGAAAATATACCCACCATCATCCAAGCAACATAGTTTCATCCTAGTAGAGACCGATTACTTTACAAAATGGGTTGAAACAGTTCTCTTGAAAAATATGAATCAATAATCGATCATTTCTTCATCAAAAACCAGATTATATGGAGGGGAGGACTTCTAAATATAATTACTACCGATCAATGAACTATGTGAAGGGAAACGCGAGTCGTGCAGAGGAAGCCGGAAAAATCATCGTTTAAAAATTTTTCAAAGTTAAAATCTTTTTGTTTAAATACTTTAAACAAATATGTTCATATACATGTATCAATCTCTTTGATAAACATTTGAACATTAAAAATCTTTGTTAAGACATTTTTAACTTATCGTTCACATGCATGTATCAAACTCTTTGACAAAACATTAGAACATTGTGGACCACATTTAACCCATCAACTTGATCTACCAATTTTGTGCAAAACACAATGACACAATGCATGCAGAAGAAATGTATCAAATACCTTTCTCCTTTTCTTTGTTGAGCTCCTCAAATGTGAAGCCTCTAGCTATCTCACACCAAGCTTGAGCAAGCTTAAGGTCCCCTTCACTTTGATGCAAGACTTGATCCTTGAACTCTCTAGGTTGCCCTTTAGCTTAGGTTCAAGTCTCAACTCTAAGTTAGGGAACAAGTGAGTGTGTTAAATCCTTGGACTTCTTTAACAAAGGTAAATTCCTAAAACTCTAAATGAGAAACCCTTTTGAACTCTTCAAAAGCTCTCAACTTAAGTTCTGGAAAATTTCTTCTCTTCACTTAATGTAGATCAATTCCACTAATTAGATTAGTCACTAATCACCTCTATTAAATAGGACATTCTTTATGACTTGGTGAATAGCATGAAAACACATGTCATGACAAAGCCTAAGTGGAGAGTGAGTTATGATCATCTTTCAAATTAGTGGGAAAAATCTGCACCATTAGTTATCTCATAACTAATCACTTTGCTTAAGTACTTAGTCCAATTTCAATTTAATCCTTAATGTTTTGTATCTCATACAAAATGGACTAAATTGAAATACACTCCTTTAAAATGAACTTCAAGATATGCTAGCATCTTTGTGAATTTAATCACAAGTTCAATTCGATTATAATTAATAGTTAATTGACCATTTCAATTGGATATTACTTATAATATCTTTACACAATGCTTGCTCAATACTTTTCGCTATGTAAATCACTAGGTTCATGTCCTAAATAGCAAATAGATATGAAAACTCTTTTCCTATATCTATGTATAGAATCCCATCTAATACATAATCTCGTAAGTCGTGAGTGATGTCTAGCACAACATATCGCGACTACCTAAATAGGGATGAATATTGACGACCAAGTCAATGAACATATAAGCATGGACCAATGGACATAGTTACCATGCACTTAAGCCCCTTCATTATGGATTCTTGATCTTAGCTAGAGTCATGGAATCGTCAAACTCTATATGCTTAGATCATATGACTATATCTAAGTTATAGTCCTCGGTATTTTCGATTCCTAGTTGAAACACTTTCTAGTGATTCTTTTCCACCTTGGCCAAGAATTTCTTATCGAGGAGAACTAGAAGTCATAGAATCCTTACTTGTTTACCCAAGCTAATGAATTCTTTCTTGGAGAACATTTATCTCAATATATCACTAAGTACAACCACCAGATGCCATATACCCTCGCGTGGCTAGTAGAAGTATGTAAGCTGTAGTAAATTCACCCACCAATACATTAGATAAATTCCACCTCAAGTCAAAGGACTATATGCACAACTATGACCTAGACGATTAAATATTGACTATGGTAAAACCCATGTATTCATCGTCTAATGTCACCTGTTTAAATTACTCATCAAATGAGAGTCCACATGTTGTCACGACATCACATATTTGTAGCATGAGACTCACTACCTCCATTACCATAAGTATCACATACTTATATTGGATGACAACAACGGTGATTGTCTTCTGAATTATTAATGTCCTAATAAATAATTCTATGACCAGGAACATGTTTTATAGCATTATGATAACAAGAACCTATCACTCATATTCTTAACTCCTTAAGAATATATTCTAATACAAAATGGTAATGGAAAATATATAAATATAATTGAATGTGGGATTCATTTAAATAAAATATATATTTTATTGCCATTAGGATTCAATTATTACATTTACAATGAATTCTAGGGCATATAGGTCTAACACTATGTTCATTGGTGACAAGATAAAGGAATTCTGCAATGAGTATGGATTCAAGATCTTGCATTCAATCCTCTATTATGCTCAAGCTAATGGGCAAGTCGAGGCTACAAATAAGCTCATCAAGGGTAACATTCAAAAGATGATCGACCAAAACCCTAGAGAACGGCATGAGCTATTAGGAGAAACATTGTTTGCTCTCATAACCACTTTAAGAACAATGACTGGAGCCACCCCATTCAAGTTGGTATTTAAGTACTCAACTATGATTCTTGCGGAACTGACGGTTGGGTCCATAAGAAGGAATTTTCAAGTCAGATTGACCCCTGAAAATTATTTTGAAGAAATGATGAGAGAACTGGACGAGTTCGATTATAACCGAATTACAGCATTGGATAAAATGCAGGTCCATAAACAAAGGGTAGAGAAGTCTTATAACAAGAAAATTTGGTCAAAAGCTTTCAAAATCGGGGATCTGGTATGGAAAGTTATTCTGCCACTTGGGGAAAAACAAGCTGAGTATGGTAAATGGTCACCGAATTGGGAAGAAACTTTTGAAGTTAGAGAGATCAAAGGAAACAATGCTTACTGATTTGTCATATCCAGATGGAGAACTACATGATAAATCGATCAATGGGAAGTACTTGAAGCTCTACCAACCATCCATATGGGACAGAGTTGACCGATCACAATTTGTGAAAAGAACAAATTAGATAATGTAAGGCCGATTAAATGGCTACATGTTTTTGTTTAAACTGAAATTACAGTTAATTAGTAATGTAGGGCTGATTAATGGCTATTTATATTTGTTTTAGCCAAAATTACGGTTAAAGTAGCAACGTAAAGGCCGATGCACGACTTTAAATCAGCAGTTTGTATTTAAGCAATATATGAAATAAATTTGGGCCGACCTAAACGGCTATTATGGATTCTACTCCTACCAAAGTGATTTTTTTTTCATTAATCAGAAAGGGAAATTACAAAATGGCCAGAATATACATTCAGTGTAAGAACCCGAAATTGGCTTATGTATAATAATATGGGTTGTATACAACTAATCTAAAAGATCAAAAAGAGTTTTGAAATGGCTCATAATGGTACTCATTTTATCCCGAGCCACAGGGAGATGAACTTCCAGCTCCTGAACTTTCTTACTCTCTTCATATTGGCTCTTCAAAGCCTATTTCACTTCTTTAGCCAATTTCCTCCCATTGGTTATATGCAAAGTACTGGCATTAGTCACATCGGCTCTTTGGGCCTTCAATTGTTGCAAGTTAGCCTCCAGGCTAGTGATCTCCTTATCCAAAGCAGCACCCTGCTTAGAGATTTCTAGGCCCTTGGCTTTCATTTCTTGTCCTTAGTTCTTGAGCCGAGAAATTTCCAGATTGATTTGGGTAAGATGCTCAAAGGAAGCATGATGACTCCTCTCTAAGCATCGAGCTTTTTGAAACTCCTTAACCAACTTGTCAAAATCAGGAGCAAGAAAGTTGATATTGGCTTGAACTACTTCCCTAACCTTGGTCGAGGTATTGTTTGTGGCAAAGAAGGACGGAGCTGATTTCAGCAAAGAAACTAGGTCTTCATCTTCAAAGAGAGAAGTCCCTGAGCCCCATTCTACCGACAGGATCTCCATGTGTTTTTTCACTTCCTCGTCCAGAGATGGGACTTCTGGATTTAGGACTTCTAGCTCGGGCTCAGTAACGGGCAAGTGAGTTAGACTTTCAATCACCCCTATCCACAGTGACTTGAAAGAATTCCAGAATGCCTGAAAGGGGAGAAAATCATATGATTTAACTAGGGTTTAAAAATAATAAATGAGATAAACGACTACCTTTGGATCTTCTGAAGAAGCAGCAAGCGCCTTTGTAGTAGATGAAGGGACCGACCCTTCAACCGATAAAGAATCATAAATGGCTTTTTCAGAATCATGAAGGCCATCCTTTTTCTTGGACCAATCAAATTTGTGATGTTTAGAGTGGTTGCACCCAAACTTATGTCCATAATGACTCTTATGCTTCGAGCCATTATGTTTTAATTGATCTGACCTAGAGACTTCTTTACTTCTCTTTCTCATAGAGGGTCCAGGCTATTCCTTGTCGCTGTCACAAGTTGAAGTATCGGCTTCTTTTCTCTTTTTGGGAAGAGGGGCCTTAGGCAAACTTGGACCTTCAAGAGGAGGGAATTTTGGTCGAGGTACTTGGAAGAATAAATGTCAAAGCCTATTTACTAAGTTTAAAAGAAGACCAAGTCCTTACCAAAGGTTGAGATGTTTGGCTGTGTTTGAAAAGCTCTTCCATTTCTAGGCCATGATCAACCCCAATTGAGAATTTTGGGATAGAGGCAGGAAGTGCAACTGCAAACACACGAGTAATATTGTAACAGGGCATTAAGCAAAACAATAGTGTCGAGTTAGAAGGTACCTAAAGGTTCATTTGGCAAATCCCACTCATGGAAATCTGTAAACAAAACCTTCTTGGGCCCAGGGACTCGACGAGACAAAACCGAGCCAGCCACCCCAAAGGAGGCTGTTGGCAGTCTCGTCCAGTTTATGAGTTTTATTTTTAATGGAAGAAGTTCTAAAGGGTAGTCTATGTACTTGAAAGAATTGGTTTTTTGGAAATTTTCTTGGGTCATTCGCTGGGAAACATCTCGGGCTTTATTTATTCTATTCAGTTCGACTTCTTTTATTGTTTCAATTATAATTTTTGTTTGAGCTGAATGAAATAGTCGAATGAAATCAAGGTCAGGGGTATACTTTATTCCATAAAATGATTTGAAAGAACGAATTTCTGCAAGATGTGTACCTTTACTTTTCGAGGGACCCCGTTCCTGCACAGCATGAGAAGAACCATCAGCCTTTGATTTCTTAAAAGATTGTAATCTCCACATAGTGTCAAAATCATTTTTGAAATACTGATTAACTATTGTTTTCCACCATGAGGTAAACAAAGCATCAGTCCTTGGTACATCTAGGATATAATCAAATTCGGTAGTGGTTGCTCAGTGGAAATTCTAGTTGTTAATTTTAGAAATAATGTGGAAAGGAACTTGAGGACGATCAAACCAGCCATCGTTAACTGAAAAATAAAGAGGGAAAGAAAATCCTTGGGAAAAACCCATCTGTCGAGCGCAGAAATGAGCGGAATAAACCTCAACCCCACATTTAGCATCCAGTTGGAAGCTAACATGGAGTTCACTGGCCATGAGAGTGCTCACCCAAGAGCAACCCAATTTAACCTCCTCAGGGTTTTCAGGATCCAAGTCTTGGTCACTAAGGTTATTCTTGGTCAGAAAAGGGCTGAATCAACTGGGACAAAAACAACAGAACAAAGAATCATTTCGTTCCTTAGTAAAGTAAAAGAAACGAAAAGTGTCTTTGAAAGAGAAAGGTCTGAGGATGGATGACAGAAGAAAATGAGAATAAGTGGGAACCGAATCAGGGTCAGGATAAGGAATTTCATGGATAAACTAAGGAAAATAGGCAAGGAGCCACCATTGGATAATCCACAGAGAGCCGGTCAACTTACCGAATGGTTTAGAGCCCCCAATATCCAAAAATAAATAAATACCCCTGTAGAGTTGGGATAATATATATATGGGCCTAAAGCCATTCTTCGGCCTTGAGCAAGGGCAATGGCCAAGTCAAGATGTTCCTGAGTCACCTTGACTAAAGCTGTACATAAAACAAACTTACAGAGCAAGTAAAAAAGGAAAGTTGTATGCTCGATCTCATCAGGGATTGGTTTTTTAAAAGCATTGGTACTTAGAAAAGTGCCATAGGCCGAGGCAGTTTTCCTAAAAGTGAGTATGATTAAAGAAGAAACGGTAAGGGCGGCATCAATGTTCTCGCCAAAGATGGAGACCCCAGTTAGACAAGAAATATCATATAAAGTAATAGTCATTGGCCCAAAACGGAATGCAAAAACATTGCTGTGAACCAACCAGAACAAAAGAGTCGGGTATAGGATTTGTTTGTGAAGATAGATTTTTACTAGACTCTGGTCAAGAAGATTAAAAATCCCTTACCTTTCCCAGGATGATGAGAAGTAGGGAGATAGAAGCTGGTGCCATTCAACGAAATCAGATGACACAGTAGGTCAAGCCCGATTTAAGCTACTTTGAGTCCAAGAAAAGCAGTCATTAGCCCTTTTAAACCTGGCTCAGGCTCCTTTGCTAAACAATGTACTCGTATATTTAGACTCGGGCATTGAATGGAAAATGGGACCGACAAAAGGACCAAGGTCATGAGGGACAATTACCTCGATTGAGTAGGTACCATCCACATTATTAGCAACATCATCAAAGAATTTTCTTTTGGGAAGAAGAAACTACATCTTTCGACATCCTGTAAAAGACAAAAAGAATAACCAAGTTATATGAATCCATGAAAAAGAATGACTGAAAATGTTGAAGTTTTTAAGGCCGACTTACTTGAATGAATTGAAGAAAAAGAAATTCAATGAAGTAGAAACAGGGATTAAAGAAACAAGGGAAGAAGCAGAGAGTATTACCATGATAAAAATGACCATTTTTATAGTAAAATGGCTAAAGGATGGAAATTAATGACTTGATGATTCATCTTCTAGGGCAACAAGAGTGCATGTGGCGTGAGCGACGTTTGAAAACTCAAGATAACCCTGAAGAAGAAATTTTTTCAAAGTACACAAAAGGAACCTACAAGGAAGAAATAACGCGGTCAGATTCAAAAAACGATTGAGGGCTCGGCCTGAATAAAAGAGATGACGCCTTCTTTCTCCAATCATTTAGTCAAAAGAAGTCAATGGGCATTATTTACACCCTAAAATCTAGGGTGAACCCACCTAAGAGCCCAATTGGTTAATCTTTTGCAATGGGCTTTCTAAGATGGAAAAGGTACGACCCATAAGTAATCGGAATCACCCTTAAGCTGGAAATGACCGAAATACTCTTTTCAAGTACAACTATTAATAGTAGATGCAAATCCCAAAAAATGACATATGACATCACAATTACCAACATAAGACAATTTTTATCAGGCAATCCCAATGCTGACAAAAGACTAACGACACCTAGCTGTATATATCTTAACTCACTGGTTGACAACCATCAATCTATATACTAGACACTAGCCGAAGCAAGGTGACGGCCGAAGCACCTATATCCGACGAGAGTAGTTATTTTTATTGTATTTGCTCAACCCCCTAAGGACAAGGTTGACGGCCAGTTGTATGACCTATATACTACTAACCAAAGAAATCTTCTTTATTTGGATTATAATAGTTTGATTGAACAGTTGTACTACTTTTAATTGAATATAATATAAATACAATTTGTTTTCAGTCTGATAGTCTTTTTCTTATACAAAAACTCATTTTAAAACAATCTAGAGATTAATTGAGCCCGATCAAAAATGGGGGAAACATGATTAAAAAAAATATTAGTATCTTTTCACTTAAAAAAAAGGACAAATTAATTATAAATTTTAAAAGATTTAACCTCTTTTTTTTTTTTTTTTTGAGGAAAATTTAACCTCATTAATTTAAGATATAAGAATAACTCATACATTGCAAATTTTCCTCCATAAAAAAAGGATTTTTATAATTTAACTCCAATTAAGATTTCAATCATGCGAAGACGAGCATGAAGACAGATTATTTCCTTCATAAAGAAGACGAGCATCTCATTTCCGCCACTTCCAAACTAGTTCCTACATCCCCCACTTCCAAACTAGTTCCTACATTGAATCTCTAATGCGAACCCTGAAAGTTAATTATATGAACTCTAGAAATTGGATTGAAAGAAAGAATGGAATGAAAATAAATGAGGAAAATAAGGAAAAAATAATAATAATTTTATCTTGCTTGAAGAGGAAAGAAAATAAACTTTATTTTCCTTCTAAAATTTTCTCTCTAAAGGAAAATAAGAATGAGAAGTAAAAAAAGAAGGGAAGAAAATAATTTGTCCCTCCTTTATTTTACACTTGTCTAAACAAGAGGAAGGAAAAATAAGGAAAATAAATACTGTTTCAGCTCCTTACTTCCTTCAATCAAACGGCATAAAAGAAAACCTTTTTACATAATCAACTCCATTAGTTGATGAGATAAATTCAAAATCACGACGAATTTCTTCTTAAAACCAATCACAACCATTTGAAAATACATTAAGCAATTTTTTTTTTCAATTTTGGTAGAAAAAGATTTTTGGAAGTTTATATTACCAGGAAAATTTCAGAGCCTGATGTATTAGACAACGATGACCATAGGGGAAAAATCAGTGGCCAAATACAGAAGATAAAATTGATCTTTCAAATGCTTGACTCTTGTGGGTGCCATCCCATTTCTGAATCACATTATAAAATCTAATAATAATATAGACTTCGATATCCCACATAGATAAAGTACTGCATCAACTTTGCATACAAAAGCCATTTAAGAATCTCAACCAAGTTCAAATGGTAAACCACGTTCAATGTAATGGAACAAATGAATTTTAATTGTATTTATGGCCCATTTGGGGATGCTACTTCAACCGAATCATCCCTATTTGTAATGGATAAATACCCTATTTGGTCATCAACGAATGAGAGAAACTCCTGGAGTTTATTTTAGTAAGCTTAACTAATCAATTATTCAAAAAGAATAATAAAACGATGATCAAAGTTGGAAGGTCGAACCCAGCACCATTGATATCGTGCCATGTGATCTTTGTTAAAAAAATTTCACACTTCAACCCAAAAGCTCAGAATGCATACCGATATATGGCATCGGCTACACCGTCTTCATCATTGCTGACGCCAATTATATCGGCCACAGCTTTTGTCTTTTCTGATCCATTGCTAAGAGCAATGCCTAGAGAGGCAAACTGAAGCATTTCTATGTCATTTTCTCCATCACCAATAGCCATTATCTGCAAATTATGTAATTAATTAGAATAAATTAAGACCACTTATCAACACATCTAGAACATTGAAATCCAGACACAGTATGGTCAGAGATGATCGCTTCATCATACTGTTATTTTTAAATTAGTTTCTTTTTTCCCTACTATCATTTTCATAGTAAGGCCACTAGATTATTAGATACCTCCAGCCATCTTAATTAGCATAAACGTTTGCCATTACCATGTTGAAATGCATTAGATAACTTTTCATTTCTTTCCAGTTGATATCATTTTTAACCACTGGAGCCAAAAACAATGTGAAAATTCCAATTCAGCAATAGGGACCGCAAGGCAGTCATAACAGCAAGATAATGCAAACAGATTTTCTTCCCTCTTTTTTTAAACTATTATTATGAAGGAAAAAGAACATAGAAATATGGTGTATTAGCCCATACCTCCTTTCTAGTTACATCTAAATGATCAAGCAGCATTTGTACTCCACTCCCCTTTGAAGTTCCTCGTGGGACAATTTCAAGCATGTCTGGGACAGCTTGGACAACACTGGCACGATCTCCAGTTGCTTCTGACCAGTGTGGCCGCAATGAAGTTGCCACTTGCTCAGCAGAGTCTATAAAGAGCAGCTTCTGTAAATCCAGAAGAATGAAAGAGTCAAGAAAGAGGGAGAGAAAAACACCCAGGGTATCAGTTGTAGCATGTAAATAATATGATGCATGCACATAAGGCAGAAACCATGGCTCTCACAGAAAATGCATGCATCTTTATAGGATGCAATCAAATATTGATTTCCTGAGGATTGAAATTAAGTTAGCGATTAGCATCATCAACCAAATTCAATCTGAAAAACTCGGATGATCCAATTAAACAAATACCATGGCTCAAAAAACTGCCACATGCTGAGCCTTAATTAGTTAATAAAATGGTAATCCATACTCTCATATTCAGTGTTGCATTATGATTAGCTATTTGACAAAATGTGCAGCTATGAAGCATAATACATCTTCACCGTTTTCTTTCAATTTCAGAATGAGAACAAGCTTATTTGTTATTATACCTGTATGTCAGCAGCAGCCAGGAGATGCTCAACTGAAGGCATGATCTCTGCCTGAAAATTTCCCTTTTTTAATTAATCAAGTACATTCATGCAAAAAGTTGCTTAGGAGATATCAAGAGTATTGTTAACAGATAAGCACCTTTGGCTCATGATACATGGTATGTAGTGAATCAACAAGAGGGTGATCAAACAGTGTTAAGCATCGGTCATTGCTGAATACAATGAGAGGAACCTTATGCTCCCAAGAGTAGAAGCATGCCTGCAATTGTAAATTACAACCCAGATTGGCTACAACAGTAATGATAATAATAGATCATTCTCCAGCGCATGTTATTTACCACCCAATTAAGCCAAATGAGGAGGTTCTCAAAACAAATTTTGGACGTGGCTATGAACTATGAAGCACGGACACAACATGATACGAACACGGGGATATGACAATTTTAACGACCCTAGGGGGACATGTTTTATTATATATGAGACAATATAACAATTGTTATAAAAGAGAAATATATTGCATTTCAATTCATATTTATATGAAGATAATTTATACAAAAATGTTTAAATAATTTTTAATGCCTAAATTAAAAATTACCAGCTTGATTAGCTTTGGAAGTGTGATCTTTTTTAAGCAGTTAAAGAAAGGCAAAGTAAATCACAAAAAAAAATTAGAAAAATTTTCAAAATGACAAAAGTGTCCCTGCTGTGTCCAGAAAATAAAAGAAATAATAAAAAAAAATCTGACATGCCAAAAACGTGTCAGGCACATGAGGGAAGTGTGTCGGACGCGTGGGAGTGTCAGATGTGGTGCTTCATAGGCTATGAATCAACATTAACAACACGAAATATAATGAATTCATTAGGAGGAGGGGATGAAAACAATGAACTTATGGCTTAAATAATCTTTTCCAAAGCCATTATTACTCCCATTGATGGTAAAGCCTGTTGCTCAATTATTATAGATGTCACTCAGTACTGAGAATTCCAGATGAAAGCATTTGGTACTAGCTGCAATCAAATACATTTCCAGAGACAAGAATTTTGTATCTGAGAAAGCCATCTCAAGAGTATCCTCACCAGTAACAGCCTTACAAAAATGAAATGCCCGCAGCACAGGGTGCACAGCCAGAGAAGTGGAGGACCTAGTCATACAGAGATTAACTGCAGCATAATATTTGTGCCAGATAATACTATGGTAAGTAATTGCCCACAAATGCTTATTAAGAAGTTTGTAGCAACAGCCATATGCTTGTGCTGCTTCTGTTTACAAAATCAGCACATCCATAAGACAGGCACTAAAAAAGACAATTGTGTATGTAGTTCCATCATCATGTGTTTTTGAACATATATAAACATCCTGTTTACATGACCACTCTGCACATGCCTCATAACATCAAATGAAATCAAAACTTGGCCACAGTAAATCAATTACCTCTCTGCATACACTTAGATCTAAATTGCTTCTGAAAATTTCCCGACCTTGTCTACCATAAACAAGCAACCCCTGAAATCAAGTAAAAAAAAAAACAAGATACAATAAATTGAAATTAGAGTGACAGCTGGAGAGAAAGCAAAATGAACATTACATGCAAGCAGAAAACTGTCAACTAGTTAGGGGCCTTTAAGGTTTAAGGTATATGGCAATGAGTGAAATATGAAGATTTATTTCATAACTATTCACTGGTATGAGGAGAAGAAATGAAAATACAAGGGTAAAAATAGCAAAGACAACATCAGAAAGAAAATAAAAGGAGTTGATGCAAGAAAGTTTTAAAACAAGTAGCATCTTAAGAGGAACATTTTGTCTGTACATCAATAAATCTAATAATAGACAAATTTGCAGATTATGATTATCTTTATGACTTTCGGGAATTTAAGATTGTTGATTGGGGCTTTGGGTCATCTAACTGTTGCTAATCTAATAATTCAACCCAAAATGTATGGGGCACTAGTTTTAATGTAGGAATATTCTCCTTGATTTAATACTAGAGGGAGAACTAAAATAAGTAAGATTGAGCTCTCCATGTATATGAAAATATTTTGAATAGATATTGTTAAAACAACATTTCTTTCATGCTTTAAAATATTTTAGGCATGATTCTAGGCTTGATTATAGGGATTAACTTCCATATATGTGTTAGGTAGTGTGTATATAAATACCTTGTTGTATATCTCTACAATTCATCAAGAAATATATTGTTTTCTATCAATTTACATGGTATCAGAACCTTTTCTTCTCTAAATCTCTTTCTTTTGCTTCTGCACAAAGTGTGCAGAAGGTTCTAGAAAATTTTATTTTCTATCCAAGTGTGCAGTTTGCTTCTGTGAGCAGAAGTGATCTAATTTCTGTGTCTGAAACTCTGCCCAAGTGAGCAGAGGCTGTTTCTCTGTATTCACCTACTCGGGGTGATTATTTGTTCTCCTCCGGCGTCGACTCCTCTTCCCTGACACCCTCGTGCAGTTGTTTGGGTGGTCAGTTGCCTTCTTCTATTGGTGATATCTCCCATTGGTTTCTGTGAAGATACTGTAGCCATTTATTTTTCTGGTTCTGTTTGTTTTGAAGTTCGGGGATATTGTGGGCTTTTATAGTTTGTCTTTGAGTGGTTTTAAGAGAAATTCTATTTGGAAAGTGTTTACTTTATGAGTTGATTTTGAATATTTATGGTTGAGGTTCAAGGAAATATGGCCTTTAAGACTTTTGAAATACCTGCATCCGAATACATTAAATTTCTTGAGTATTAGAAATTATTAGAGTCTTCATCTCATCCTATTGCAGCCATTGGCGAGCCAGGTAAAATAGAATATGATTCTTCATCTCCTACTAATTGGGTTATTGATTCCGATGCCTCAAATCATATGACAGATAATTCTGATCTTTTATCCTCTTTCAAATCCACAAATCTCTGTCCAATGTTACTTTAGCAAACAGTTCTCATTCCCTTGTTCTTGGTTCTGGAACTGCTAAATTAACCCCATCATTATCATTATCAAATGTTTTGTGTTAACTGAAATTTTCATTCAATTTGATGTCAGTCAGTAAAATTACTAGTGCTCTAAATTGTCGTGTCATTTTTGAACCGATTACTGCATTTTTCAGGATCGAGTGACGAAAAAGATTATCAGGAAAGGATATGAATTTGGCAGTCTTTATATTCTGGATACACCATTATCAACAGCTCTTGCTTGTTAAGGTGTGTTAACTCCTTTTGAAGTCCATTGTAGGTTAAGTCACCCTTCTTTATCTGTGTTAAAGAAATTATACCCTCTATTTCAGGATTTGTCTAAACTAGATTGTGATTTATGCCAATTTGCTAAGCATCATAGATTATCTTATTTCCCTCGAGTCAATAAAAGAGCCACT
>CAOJBK011384103.1:0-10917 GCA_948294925.1 Codiaeum variegatum | reverse complement strand
TCTTATCCCTTGTAATGATAGTTATGTACAGAACATCATTGTGAGGACCCCCAGGTGGAAATCTCATTGTCATAGAAAGAAATAACAGTCCCCTTTGTGGCATTAATAATCGATACAACCAAAGTTTTAGGGGAGATGTCAGGTGATATCCGAGTCTGGCTCAACGGCTTGCAAAGATCTTGGCGATGAGGATATGAAGACATGAGAAAACTCCAAATTGAAATATTAGATAGCATTTTCTTAAGTTGTTTCAGTATAGGATCCTCGTCGAGTTTAGGGGTCCTTTTGTTTTGTGCCATTAGTTGGCTAGAAAATGAAGCAACAATAAGAGCTTGAGTGATGCAGCCACTTTTGGTGATAACAGCTATTTCTTAACCCATATTTCTCAAATCTATGATGACACAACACTAGTCATGATGAATTAACTGCCCTAAGGAAGTTTGATCCATCACTAGTGAGCAAACTGGGGAGAGTGACCTCTTTAAGGAAGATTGGTCATCTCTAGTGTAATGATAGTTGCTCAGTGGTATAGCATTGATGATAAAATCTGTGGAATTACCCTTCTCGAATTCATTCAGTATTACATTGATAGCATGTTCAGGGAGGGGATTTCTGCCAATATTGACTTCTGGAAGTAAAATCTTCTTCTCATCAATAAGATCTTGGATTTTGGGGTGAAGGGCCTTATAATCATCAGTTTTGTACCCAGACCCCTGTTGATAGTCACAAGTCTCATTCATATTGAAGTTTTTCAACAATGTATTAGGAATAGGCTTAGGGTATAATGGTTTGAAAGCATTCTTTTCCACACATTGCCTTAAAAGGTAGCTCAGTATTAACCCCTTTAGGTTAGAAAACTCCCTTGTCTATATCTAGAGTGGTTTACGGGCTATAATGGCATTAACCCCACTTTCTTTCAATGTACCAGTGGTTTTCTTAAAATGGGAGGACGAAGTCTAAGTCTCATCCTTAATGAGGTCAGATTCTATTACATCTTCTAAACGAGAGTCCACGGACACTAAAGCCTTAAAATAAGGAAAGTATTGTGTTATCATTCTGTCTCGAAACACAAGTAATAGGTTCTTGACAAATATTTTGATATGTTCAAACTCAGTTGGCCTGCTAACCATTTGGGAGGCTTTCTCCTTCCATTTAGCAATAAAGGTAGAGAATGTCTCTTTATAGAGCTATTTGGTTGTCTCAAGGTCCCTTCTATTGATGTCAACCTCTTGGTTGTAGGAATACAATTTCATAAAATCAGTACAGATGGAGTCTCATGTGTGTTTCTTAGAATCCTCTAATTGTATGAACCAAGTCAGTGCCAAGCCAGTGAGCGACTATTGGAAGAGCTGAGCAAAGAGCTCGCCTTCCACTCCCAAAGGTCGGAGTGTGCCATCATAAATTCTCAGATGAGTTTTAGGGCATGAGGTACTTTTGAATTTCTCAAAGTGTGGCATTTGGACTTTAGGAGGAAGCCTTGCTTTGGGTAACAGTCTCAATGCCTTAACATCTAGGACTTTCTCCTTTTTCTTAAGGGCTTGTAGGTCCTTTTCCATTTCTTTGTATGTTTTGGTCATAGCCTTGATGAGTGGATGTTCTTCAACCCCTTTTAAGAAAGGATTAGCAGCAAGGGTAATGGGAGAGTTATTTCCACGATCAGATGGCGGATTCAGTGCAATGACCTCATCAGCTAAAGTGTCAGAAGTAGTCGAAGCATGATTAGTGGGATGGATCCCAACTTGACTCAGCATAGTCTGAACTTTACCCAGAATAGCCTATTCTTAGCTTTGCATCATTGTAGTGAGGGTTGGACTTTCATAGCATCTTATTGTCTTTGCATAAAGGCAGACAACATGCCAGCAAGGTTGGTAGGTGCAGATGCAGCAGATGGAGAAGGTGGAGTAGGTGGAGCAATGGGGAGACTAGTGGGAGTGTCATTAGCAGTGTCATCGGTAGGAGGTGGGATGAGGTTGTCTTTGGTTGACATGTTAACCTTTTTGGGAAAAGGGAAAGAAAATAGAGTATTAACTTTTGAAAGAAATAAGGTAAAGCCAGGTGCAGGCAGGTAAAGAGAAAGGTATTTTGAGAGGTTTGGTTTTCTGTCCAAAACAATGGACTTTATCCAATTTTGGTATTTTGGATGTAGTGATGCATGCATGTATGAGTGAATGAAAAAGGTTTCATGATGACAGTAATAGAGAGTCATTAGGGTACACATGACCTAAGGTCAACTCTAATCATTACATGACAGCTTGGTGGACTAAAAGTTCCCATCGAATAGAGATCTCGACACACCTAACCACATGTGGACCAAGGAGGCCCGCATGGGTCAAATAGTTGTATGTATCTCGTCATTCCAACTGAAAGGATCAGTTGGGGCACCCTGGAGTTAGATATTTGCTATCGGCAAAGCAGTTCTAAGAAAGGAAGTTCACTCAATGCTACTTTCTATCATGGTTTTCCTAATATAAAGGTTCATAAAAAGTGATGCATGAGAACTTACTTTTGTAAGATTTTGGGCCAAAACTTTGTATTCATAAAATAACCCACTTAATTTTTTGTAATTTTACTAAACGTCCTTAGTGGAGTCGCTAGCTATGAGGCCCCACTCGAATGGCCCACAGTATTTCCCCAAAGAGCACATTTGCGGACCCTTTGCAAGGCTCGAAGAAAACCTTTCAGATTGCACTTTCGAAGGCATCATGGATTATGGATCAATTTCTCACATTTGTGCATCCACATATGTCCGTGGGAGTGCACGTCCTGTCTGAATTGTGCAGAGTCGCCACCTAATACTTTAGAAAAATGATTTTTTCAAGGTGATTAAGAAACCTTTTGTTGTAACTCCATTTCAGAAAAAAGCTCAGTTTCTACCCAATTGGACAAGTTGTTCTTTTTGGAACCAAAGGGGTATCCGGGGTTCGTGATCTGAAAATATTTAAATAAAATAGTTTTTGCACCATTTTAATTAAAATAAAATTTTGGCCCAAAAAAATCATGCAAGTTTAGTTAAAAGTGGATTTTCGTGTATGCATGGACAAGATAATCGAATGAATTCATGAGCATTCTAGATTATGCAAATGACATCCATAAAGTGGTAAAAAGAAGTGATTTTGCCAAGGATCCTTCCTCTAGTCCACTTAAGGTCCTAGGAAAGGCACAACACCCCAAACAAAGCGATAAAAGTTAATACAAGCAAAACCATTGACATAGGGGATCTCCCCTCCAGCCTTATGGTCTGAGAGGAGCACACATTCCCCAAAATCCATACAAATAGTAATAATAGTAATCAAATGAAATATTCGAATAGATTGAAATAAAATAAGGAAATAAATAATAAAAAATAAAAGAAAAATTATTTTGGAGTTGAAGCCGCGAAAGGCCTGTCGGCGTATCCCTTTGAATGAGAATCAAACTCCAGGTCGTTCTCCATCCTCGTGAAGGGGTTGTTCTGGTAACAGTGGGGTGGTTTTTGGTTCAGTAGCTAATTGATTTTAATTATTAAAAACAATTAACCAAAAAGGTTATTAATCAATTCTAATACACTTGATTAATGAAAATGATTTTGAATATGAGTTTTCCTAAATAGATTTTAGAGTTTGATTAATTTTAGTTATGAAAATGGTTTTCATAAAATTGCCTTAAATCAATATTAAAAGGCATATCAATTGTTTTGAAAACATTCCTTAGGTATGAATTAAAGTGCTTAAAATAGATATTTGATTAAAGGTAAGAACTATATGGTATCGTGTTTACCTTATTGTGTTGTTTGGCGATTGAGGGAGGGGGGGAAGGTCTGACGGTTTGATAAAGTCAGAGCGGGTCTCCGTTCAGAGAGTGTTAACTGAGTGTCTAGACTGATGTGGGATGGATTGGATTTAGTGTTGATTAAATGGATTGATCATCTATAATGTCTGAAACTGGGGTGTATATAGCATTTGTAGTTTGAAAACTGTGATTTTGAGGCTCTAAGTGTAGTGAAATAATGTAAAACTGGTGTCTGTAAGCTGAAAAAGTGCATGAAAATGTTTCTCACTGCTTCCTTGGGTCTGTTTTAGGGGTTCAAATTTATAGGAAATGAATCAGAAAACCCTAAAAATGACTGGCACGTGTGTCACACACATCACGCATGCCCATGGGCCTTCACCCATGCGTGAAAGGCTCGACACATGCATTAAGGGCTTCCCACATGCATGAAGTCATCTGCGCATGTGTCAAGTCATTTGATGCACACATGTGTCGCTTTGGGCCTGGGTCTGTCCTGGGCTTGATTTTCTAGGTCTGGTTCTAATTAGTCCAATTCAGTTTTTTAGCTTTTTAGGCTCGTTTGAAGTTCGATTTGAGCCCGATCTGATATGTTGGACTCGTATTGACTGGCCAGATGCAATGGTACCAAAATGAGATTTTCCTTCAGAAATATGCAAAATTTTTCATATAAACCCTTGCAATTTAAAATTTTCGTTCGGGGGTTGCCTCGGAAATAACAAAGGGGTGTTGCCCCTTGACCCCATTAGGTTCCAAACTTTTGAGAGTCAGGAGACAACCGATAATTATGGAGGTGCAAAATTACTCATAGTGCCAGTTCTTTAGCTTTCAATTGGCAAGCTTGATCATAGTGGAGAGGTCAGATTTCTCCTCCTTATAAGTAAGAATATCTATCTCACCAAATAGGCTTACTTCCATGTTCTCTTCATAATCATTGTCCCTGAAGTACAAAGGTTGTCAGTCTTCACTAGTCCAGCTTCACATCAAAAAATAGCTCAAATTAGGAATTCTAATGCCAGCCACCGGGAAAATCCATGGTTCAGGGAAAGCATAGTAAGGAAAAGTCTCTCCTTCTTTGATAAAATACCCATTGAGGGTCATAAAATATAGCCTTAGGGGATAGTCGTTTTCACCCCCTTCGCTAGTAATTAAGGATCTTTCTCTTGCTTGGGCTTTTGCCTCCTCAACTTCTTCATCAGTGGACTTATAGCCTAAGACAAATGGTGGGATTGATATGGGGTACTCCTAAAAAAAAATTTCATGCCTTATTGGTTCTTACCCAGGCCTATACCAAGAAAATAGGCCATGTGCTTGAGAATGTTTCCCTCCGTGGGATTACAGTAAGGGTTAAAGTCTAGGATGACTATTTTTTTTTCATTTCTAGTAGTTTTAATGAATTGTACAAATGAAAATTTGAATAAAGGATACGCCGACAACTCGAGTTGGATTTCTAGAATTGGGACAGTGTCTGGGACTTCAGATTTTCCAGATGTGTTTGCCTTGATGGTGATTATACCATTTTTTAGAGGAAACTTAACTCTTTGGTGTAAAGTAGATGGCACACCCTTGGCCTGATGTATCCAAGGTCTTCCAAAGAGCAAGTTTAAGTATGATGGCACATCAATGACTTGAAATAGGACCTTAAAGGTAGTTGGGACCATGGTGACGATCAATGTTGCCACACCAAGGACATCTCTTTTTAAATTGTCATATGCTCTCACGATCTGGTCAGAAGGAGTAAAATCTGTTGCAGTCAAACCCAAATAGCTTGCAACCTTTAATGGGTAAACATTGAGAGTAGAACCATTATCTACCGAAGTTATAGGAATAGTCTTCTCCCTAATGATAACAGTAATGTATAGAGAATCATTATGTGGTCCCCCAGGCATGATCTCATTGTCAGAGAAAGAGAAGGATGCTCCTTTCGTAGAGCTTGTGATTAATGCAACTAGTCTCAAGAATTATGCCAGGTGACATATAATGTTGGCTCAGCACTTGGCAAAGAGCTTGGAAGTGGGGATAAGAAGACATAAGTAGATTCCATATGGAAATGTTAGCTTGAGTCTTTTTGAGCTACTTAAGTATGGGATCCTTTTCAAGTTTAGGAGTCCCTTTATCCTGGGGTACAGGTTGGCTTGCAGAAGGGAGAGCACCAGGTGCTTGTGTAATTCGGCCACTTCTAGTAATGGCATCTATTTAATCTCTAGGATGTCTTAGGTCGATGATAGCACAATATTAGTCATTATGGATTGACCATCCCAAGGAGGTTTGGCCAGTCATAAGTGAGCAATTTGAGGAGAAAGACCTCTCTAAGGAAGATTATTCCTCTACAGTGTAGTGGTAATTGCTCAGGGGCACAACATTATTAATGAGGTGAGTGGAATCCCCTTCCTCAAATTCATTCAAGATTGCATTCATGTTGTGCTCTGGCAGGGGATTTGTCCTAATGTTTGTAGTAGGCAATAGGATTTCATCGACATTAATAAGATCTTGTATTTTGTGTCTAAAGGCCTTGCAATCATCAGTTTTGTGCCCAAACCCTTAGTGATAGTCTCATTTCTCAGACATGTTAATTTTCTTTGGTAATGGATTAGGGATAGGCTTGGGCTCTAATGTCTTGAATGCGCCCTTCTCTAAGAACTATTTCAGGAGATAGCTTAGTGCTAATCCCTTTAAGTTGGTGAATTCCCTTCTTTTGATCTATATGGGTTTACGAGCCGAAATGGCATTGACTCCACTTTCCTTTTGAGTACTATTTTTTTCTTAAATTGTGAGGATGAGGTTGTTTGAGTTTCATCCCTGATGAGGCCAGAGTCAACCCCATCCTCAAGGCATGCACCGACATGAATTAAGGCCTTGAAATCAGGAAAGTATTGTATCATCATTTTTTCTCAAAACAAAGGTAATAAATTTTTGATAACTATGTCGATTTTTTCATGTTCTATTGGCCTTTTTACCATTTGGGAGGCTTTCTTACTCCATCTAGTTATGAAAGAAGAGAAGGTTTCTTTAGGCTATTGCTTAGTAGTTTCAAGATCTCTTCTCTTAATATCAACTTCTTGAATATATGAATATTGTTTTACGAATTCAGTACTAATTAACTCCCAGCTTAGTTTTTTGAAGTCATCTAATTGTATAAATTGGGTCAAAGTTGCACCAGTAAGTGACTATTGGAAGAGTTGAGTAAGGAGTTTGCCTTCAACTCCTATGGGGCAGAGTGTCCCGTCATAGATTCTCAGATGATTGTTGGGGAAAGAAGTGCCATCGAACTTTTCAAATCTTAACATCTGAAACTTGGGTGGAAGAAGAGCATTAGGAAATGGACTCAAAGTCTTCACATCTAAAACATCCCCTTTCTTCTTCAAGGCCTTTAGGTAATATAGTCTTGAGGAATGGATGATCTTCAACCTCTTTTAGGAAAGGATCCACAGTAGGGGTAGCTGGGGTGTTGTTTCCATAGCTAGATTATGGATTTAGAATAATGACTTCTTCAGCCAAAACTTCCTTATCAGAATCGAAAGAGGTAGAAGTATGATTAGTGGGTTGGATCCCAACTTGAGTTAACATGGCTAGAACTTTACCCAGGATAGTCGATTTTAGGGTTTGCATCATCATGGAGAGGGTCTCTTATTGAGTCTTTAGGGCCTCATCTTGCTTCACATGATCTCAGTAAGCATTCCAGCAATATCAGTAGGAGGAGCTGGTGGAGCCAGTGGAGCAGGTGGAGGTGGTACAGAGTCAATGGCATCAACAGTAAGGTTAAGGTTGGTGTTGTCTCTAGTGTTGGACATGTTGACCTTTTGGACAAAAAAGTAAGGTATCAGATTTTTGAAAGATAAGTCGATGGTAGGCAGATAGATATTAAAAAGAGTTAAGTGTTTGGTTTAAGGATTATTTTGAATAGTTCACTTAGTCTAATTTCAGTGTTTTAGATGTAGTGATGCATGCATGAAAAATAAGGTTTCATGATGACAGGTAATATCAAAGTTATTAGGGTACACGAGATTTAGGATCAACTCTTATCATTACATGTGAGCTATGAGGTTTAAGGGTTTTCTAGTGACTAAAGATGCAATATACCTAACCACGTACGAACCAAAGAGGTTCGCGTGGGTCCAATGGCTACATGCAACCACGTTATCCCAACCAAAAGGATCGAAGGGTACGCCTTGGACTTAGATGATTTCACTATCAATGAAGTAGTCCCAAGGAGGGAAGCTCACTTGATGTTACTCTCTATCCGAGTTTTCCTAAGCTAAGGGAGCATGTTAAATGATGCATAAAACCTACTTTATCAGAAAATGATCCACTTAAGTTTGATTTAATTTCCAAATGTCCCTAGTGGAGTCACCAGTTGTGAGGCCCCATCCGAGTGGCCCATTAGATCTTCCAGCATTCCTTTGAGTCTATGGCTCAAGAAAAATAACCATGAGGGGTTAGATTGCACATGGCATCATGGATTGTACACAAGTCTCACATTTGTGAACCCATATGTGTCCATTGGTGTGCATGTGTGATCGTGTTTTAGGATTCAACACCTAATCTTTTAAGAAAAATAGTTTTTCCTATGGTGATTAAGAAACCATTTTGATAAAAACTCAATTTTTAGGAAATTCTGATTAATTTGCCCAATTAGAAAAAGGTTTGGCCATGAACCAAAGTGAGGTTCTGGGATTCGTGATATGATAAAAATAATTTTTGGAAAAAATAGTTTTACCATTTTTAATAACAAATTTTGGCTTAAGAAAAGTGATTTTAGTTTAAATCTGGTTTCATGTAAGCATGGAATATTACATGGTGCATGAACAGATAATCATGGAAAGTTATGATGCATGAACAAACTATAATGCATGACAATCACATGAAGTGGTAAAACAAGAAATAAATCAGGAGTTCTTCCTCTAACCCACTTCAGGTTTTAGTGAAAGCACACATCCCGAAAGAAAGCAACAAAATTAGATTACATCACAAAATAATAAAAAACTAGGGGATCTCCTCTCCACTCCTCAGATCTGGGAGGAGCACTCATTCCCCAATACAAATCTGAAATCAAAATCATAAAGATATAGGCAATCATAATAATGAACAAAATAAAACATGCAATGACAACAAAAATAATAAAAGAACAGATAAAACAAAGGAAAAATATAATTTTTAGTTGAATCAATGAAAAGACTTACCATTGTATCCCTTTGAACGCCGTTCTCCCTTCTCGCAAAGGGAGGGGCTGTTCTAAGAAACAGTGGGTGGTTTGGTTGTGTGTCTGGAGAGTGAACATGTGGCTAAAAAAGTTCTGAATGGCTGAAAAAATTGGAACCTGGAATAGTTCTGACAGTCAGAATTTATAGAAATGCATGCCAGAAACCCTAGGTCACCACACACATGCGTTTTAGTAAAACTCACTATGTTTACACCAAATAAATGTGTTTCGCCCCAAACGCAAAGTGTTTGGTCTAAATGCAAGCGCGTTGGCCCAAATTTCTAGGTAGGGTTTGATCCATTTCGATTCAGTTTTGTGGGTCGGTTTAAAGTTCGATTTGAGCCTAGTTTGAACTATTAGGCTCGTATTTACGGCCTAGATTTAATGATGTGAAAATTAGGGTTCACATATATAAGGGGAAAATCATGATTTTTCATATTTATTCAACCCTAAATACTCTTATACCGTCATCTGCCGCCCTCTCTTCCCTCAATCCACATAAGGTATTTTCAAAGCTTTTATTTAACTTTTTAACTTTATTTTCATCTTTTTCATCTTCTTTTATCCAAAATTTCATTTCATAAACCCTAATTCCCAAATTCCTCACATAAATTGTAGTTTCAAAATTTCTTCAAATTTCTCAAATCTCTTAAGTTTATGCTCAAATTGGTTCAACATGAGTTCAAGGAAATCAAGAGTTGCTAAAAGAGGTACAACTAACCTGAAAGGGCTACAAATAGAAGGAAAAAGGCTCAAACGTCTCCACAACCTCCATCGCCTAGAATGGTAAATCTTCGACCTCAGAACTATGGGTTAGTTTTCCGGATCCTTTAGGGATTACTAGGTGTGATAATGTGTAGAAATTGGGTACACCCATTGTATGCACACCACTTGACTTAGAATTCCTTAGGGGAAAATTGCATGTTGATAGAGAATTGTTACAATTGCTAAGGTGCATATGTGTCCTACCACCTCACAAGAAGTATATGTGAACTTGACCATAAAATTCTTTTCCACTTTGAGGATTATGGAGGATGATGATTCCTTCAAATTTATGATAAGGGGAGAAGAATACCATGTCACTGCAACTGAACTAGGACGGTATTTGGGAGTTTATAGGAATGAAGGTGCTTGATATTTTCCTCCTAGATGGGATGCCAAAGCCTCTTGGCATCGAATGACCAATGGCCTTGAGTTGGTAAATAGCAAAAATGCCAAGGCTTCTTACATCATAAGTGTGAGAATTAGGATGGCTCACAAAATTCTTATTAGTACCTTATTTCCCAAAGAGAACCATAACAAGATTTTAAGGACTAAAATCTTTATATGTGAGCATATGATTAAAGATAAGAAGGTGAATGGTGCAAGGTTCCTTATTGCCAATTGGAAATAATATTTATTAAGGATTATGGGCAAGATTCAATAAGGGTGGGTTCTGAATGTTCTAGCTACCAACTTCGGATTCCTGAATGAGGACACCAACACACAATCATTGTACCAAGGAAAAAGAAAGATGACATTAATGCTAATACATGGTCGAGCATGAAATTGATCACCAATGATGGAAGGCATTAGTCTATCATTTTGGATTTGCCCCACCTTCGATAGAGGAAATTGCTAGGCAAGCTCAAACACAAGCTTAACCGGAAAAATTAGATTAGTCTAAATCTAAATCGAGTGATAAGAAATAGGATGACTAATTCAAAGACAATGTAGTGGGTTTGATTGAGGATAAAAAATAGAAAGTTTCACAACTTTCAACTTGAGGTTAATGGAAAAATTGGTACTTGGGATGATCGGGTGACCTCATTTGTAAAGCACCAAGACAATCTCATTGAGTATGATAAGTCAACATTAATCCTATTTTATGGTGCTTAATTGCTTTATATTATTGATGAGTTTTAGTTTAAATATGGATTTTGTGTTTATTTTGATGTAGGTGGTAGATTTTG
>CAOJBK011383455.1:0-10708 GCA_948294925.1 Codiaeum variegatum | reverse complement strand
AAGAAGATCAAATGGCACAATGCCTATTTTTCAGTCCACCACAATACTTTGTACAAAAGAGCATTTTCGTTTCTTTGGCTGGAGTGCCTTAAACCAAGCGAGATTAAATATGTTCACAAAGGGTCGCGTGGTGTGCATATTGGAGGAAAGATGCTACTGGCCAAAACCATCAGACAAGACTATTATTGGTCGATAATGAAGTCAGATGCAAGTGTATTAGTGAAAAAATGCCCATCATATCAGAAATTTACCAACTTGGTGAACTCCCAAGTACCGAACAAATACCTGTCTATAGCTCATGGCTCTTCGCAAAGTGAAGGATTGTTACAGTAGGCTCATTTCCCATAACCCCAACACATAGAAAATACCTATTATAGTAGTGAAATATTTCACGTAGTGTGATCAAGCCGAGCCCTTGGTAACAGTAATGACGGACACTATAATCAAGTTCATTTGAAAATCAAATTAAGGGTCGGACGTGTAATAAAAGTCTAGTAATCTATTAGCATAACTCATTTACAAATATAAGAGGTTTTTATAGTTTATTTAAAAAAAAAATTAAAAAAAGGTTGAAAGGTAAAAAATGAAGGATGTGGAGGGTAATATGGTCATAACATGCTGCTGTTTCTGAACTGGAACAAGTGGAAGAGAATGAAACCTCCAAAATTCATTCTACAGCGTGCAAAAGCTGAAGCTCTCTTTCTCTCTACCTGGCGTGAGAATAACCAAAATTTAAAGGTATTTTGTAATAAGCTCATCACTATTTCTAATTTCTTTTAAATCAATCTAGTTTCTATTCACCATTTCTCGGATTCTATTTGTTTGTTATATATCTTTCTTCTAGGGTTTACATAGATATCCAGTTTTGATTGCCTTCGAAATTTTTAGTGCTTTTTGTTGTAATCGCGGGGAGGAATTGATAACGAATGTTATCGATTTGATTATTGAAGAAGCGTTACTGGATACATCGCAACTGTTTTTGTTTGATCGTGGGCGTTTGATTTTGTTTGGCAGTTCATAAAAGTTATCATTTCTTCATTTTCTTTTTGCTTTTTGTGAACAGTTTTTACTTTTGGGTATTGTTAGGTTTAGCTTTTAATAAGTAATTAGCGCTTTCGAATAACGGCTTTCTTTTTTTTTTGAATGCAAGATCTTCGTATCTAATCTTTTCTTGGTCAAGAGAAGTAGTTTTTAGAATAGAATAGATGAATTATAATTTTATTATTTTTCAAACAAAACAGAACAGTTTCCCGAGAGCAACCCTGGTTCAGCGAAATGTATGTTATATTCTAGGTTCTGACTCCATCCATATATGATTATGTTGATGCATTGACTCCTTACCTGTATGGATTGTTTTTAGAAGTAGTTTTTAGAATAGAATAGATGAATTATAATTTTATTATTTTTCAAACAAAACAGAACAGTTTCCCGAGAGCAACCCCGGTTCAGCGAAATGTATGTTATATTCTAGGTTCTGACTCCATCCATATATGATTATGTTGATGCATTGACTCCTTACCTGTATCGATTGTGGTTGGTTAGATGCTTTAATTCATGCTATTTTCAACTGCACTCTCAATTTTCTCCATGCAAAATTAGATAGATACTGACAAACGAGGAAGATTATTTGCTTTCTAGATTTTAATTTTGCTGTCATTTTAAAGGATCAAGGTGCAAGTGCTAACACTTTGATCTTTTCAGGGTCAGTAGCCAGTTAGAAGACTACTAGTATGGATCCATCAGAACTAAGGTATTTAGAAGATAATGATACTCCCACAATGAAAACAATCAAGGGTGCAACTACAGGTTTAGTTGCTGGAACTATCTGGGGTACTGTTGTTGCCACTTGGTATGATGTGCCTCGTGTTGAGAAGCATGTTGCACTTCCAGGGCTAATAAGAACCCTTAAGATGATGGGTAACTACGGCATGACTTTTGCAGCCATTGGAGGAGTTTACATTGGAGTTGAGCAGCTGGTGCAGCATTATAGGATGAAGAGAGATTTTGTCAATGGAGCTGTTGGTGGCTTTGTTGCAGGGGCTTCTATTCTAGGGTTCAAAGGTGAGGATTCCTTTTAAATCAATGACCTTTTCCAATGAGTTCTTATTTATTCATTTTTTATAGTTATCGAGATGGTAAACTGTGGGTTCTGGTATAAATAGTGCATGGAAAAATTTGATCCTAACATACTGGTAGGATTGATTGCTTTTCCTGTGAAGTGTGGTTAACTCTTGGAAATTTGATTGCTTTCCAGTTCCTATTATTTTAACAAACAATTCAGAAATTATACTCCCTCCGTCCTTAAAAGGTTGTTCACTAATCCTTTTTCGGATATCCAAAATACTTGACACTCTCAAAATAAATATAGGTATTTGTCAATCTTATCCTTTTTAATTGAAATGTGTATTAGTACAAAAAATTAATAGCAAGTATAAATGAGGGTATAACTTATAAGTGGCTTAGTATAACAAAATTTATGAGCAGACGAACAATTAATGATGTTTTCTTGAACTGTGTTAGGAAAGAAAGTGGACAATCTTTTTGGGATGGTGAGTGTAATATTTAGCCTACTTGAGTTTTAATACATGTTAAAACTCAAGGGTTCATCTATGAAGAATATGTGTTGTAATCAATGGATTAAAAACTTAACGTGAAACTTTGAGTAGATGAGGCATTCTCTTTTGGTAGCACTCCAGCTAGAGCCTAGAGTGTGTCTGAATCTTGTTAATAGTGGTAGCCATTGGATATTAGAGCATACACTGGTTTTTGTGAGCTCTATTCAGAAAAATAATGAAAGGCAACTAATTGTTGTGTTTATTTTATAGTTTTGCAATGAGATACATTGACAACGTGCTTTTACCAAAGGCCAAAATAATGATAAAAACAGTAAGAGAGCTAGAAAATTTTTAAAAGGGTTGCCAATTTCATTATGGTATATATAATTAAGCCTATTTCCATATATCTAAAGAAACTTTTCACCAAAAATAAGGGGGTCAGGTACAATATATAGTCGAATTTTTCTAATTTTACACTTAAAATTGTGTTTCTGAGATTAGGAAACCCATGGCCATGTTTGGTCCCTCCCAACTTCGTTGATAAAAAATCTGTGTATATTATCTAAATTTTCGTGAGGTGCTTTTAGTTCAACCTTTATGTTCCAATGAAAACTACTATACTCTGAAGTTTTATTCCTCATTTTCTCTGTTGGTTTTGTTGCAGTCTATTCCACCTGCAATAGGAATCAATATCACTGAAAATTATCACAATTAAACTAACTCGCATGTGTAGCGGATGAAATTTGACCTGTAATAAAGCAATTTGGTTACTGTGAATAAAACAATCTGGTTTTCAAAATAGGAGACAAACTGTCCAAGGAAAAGTAGTTTTCCAAACCATAAGGCCACTTTAAAATACAAAGTTCTTGGAATTATATCCATCTGTTTTGCTTATGAAATTGAGGGTGGGCGTTTGTCTTAGTTTTCATTTATTTTCATCTTGTTGGTTGTAGATCTGTTTTCTTCTTTTCTATCTTAATTTGTATTTTGGTTATATTAACATTTTTCTTAAAAAAATAAAAGTTTTGTGCTAGTTTTACAATATAGTTATCTTTTCCTTTTGTTAAAACTTCAATATTGATTAATGGGTTAAAACATAAAATATTGGTTCTTTTGTTTGATACTGGGAGTAGTTCTAATAGCTTTGCTGTTTGATACTGGGAGTAGTTCTAATAGCAAGATTCAGGCAGGTGGATTTTGGAATTAGAGACTACCTTTCTCAAGTAGAAACTAAAAAATGACTCCTCAGAAACTAAAAATTATGTTACTAACTTAACAGTATGCAGCAGAATATACCAAACTTTTTTCCCTGTGATTAAAGTGATCAATGTCATGCAGTGATAATCCATGCTCATTATTGTCCTTGTCTTCAAGGGAATTTCGAGTTTCTTTCCATTAATTAAGTGATTGAACTTCTAATGTTTATAACTTTTATAAATTTAATCCTCACAACCAACTACAACACATCACTATCCTTCCAATCTGAGATGCTTTTGGAAGAGAGCGAAGTTTTGTTAAAAACTTTAAAATAATAATAATGATTTCCTGAGTTGGACGGAATAGCATCCAATGGAAAAAATATATTTTTCTGCAAATGACAGTAAATAGAGAAGAGTAGAATGGTAGCACTAGGATGTGGCTTTGGAAGGAAAACTCTTAAGCTGGTAAAAATATTGTTTAATATTTGTTATCCCGCACCTCAGTTCTATCACTATAGAAACTGGATATCATAGATAGGACCTGTAAAGCATCAGTCCTAGTGGAAGATTCAAATTTCAAACTTCCTTATACTGAGCCAGGATTAGGATGTTACAGGAATGTGAAATCTGTGCTACATCTCTATTGTCATATATGTTAAGCCTGTGATTCAAAATTAATTGTTTGCTACCCACTTAACAGGAAGGAGCATCTCAACTGCTATTTCTGCTGGAGCAGCACTGGCTGTCACCTCTGCATGTATTGATGCTGGTGGTCAAACCACAAGAATAGACACCGGCAAGGAATATTATCCCTACACCACCAAGAAAAGATCTTCTGTTGAAAGTTAATTTCTGGATGCTCTTGGAGAAAAGAAAGGTGTTGGCAAATTAAGGGGGAAGAAATTTTCAGTGTTTCTCGAATGGCCTTTGTGTTTGTTTTGGAGATGTAAATCATACTCTTGGATCTTCCGTCCCGCATCTCAAGCCTTAGAGTTAAAATGCGTCGTATAAATAAAATATGGATTGTCATTTTTGTTCAAATGATCTGTTAGATGTTCTTTCTTCTGTTTGAGACAGAAGATAAAACTAATTTGAAACAGACAAATAATGTTTATGCAAGTTTATGGAGACAGGTTATGAGCATTATCTTCTTTTCCATTCTGCAAAATTAGCAATTTATCAGCCATAATGTTTCTTGTTCATTATAAATAATATATCCTACAGAGATGTGCCTGTATTTTACTTGGAGGCAATTTAAATACAAGTTAAATGGCGACAATCCAAAGTTAATGGCGGAAAGAGATTGACTGTATTGGTAAATTATTAGATGAAAGTAGCTTAATCTAGTATTGATATTGACAAATAGAAGTCACATAATTTCAGGTATGGTAAAACTATGGACAAACATTCTGTAGATCAAGCAAGCTATAAAGAATAGAGACTGTAATTGACAGGGAAATATGGAACCAGAATTGGGAGTGTAGTTGCTTCAGCATTTGATTGTGGTTGCAGCAGAGCCAGTGGATGCCTGGCTAGTTCAACTTCATCATCAGAAACACGGAAACCTCGGAGAAAGCAACAGCAGATGAATGAGATTTTATTACTTTAATATCAAAATGAAATGATCTCAATTTTATTACTTTAATTTAACTTTTTTTAAATAAAAATAACTTCAACTATCATTGGATCTAGCTTGTTTGAATTTTCATTTTAAAATTTAAATTTATTTTATTACTTTAATATCAAAATGAAATGATCTCAATTTCTAATTAATATGTAATATAGCATTGTTGATGCCGGTTCAAAATCCCTAAGCCTGGAAAGTCTCAGGTCCTCTAATTAGGGCTAAGCCAGCAAGGTAAGGTCCTCTTTTAGGCCGCTGAGCAAGGAGGACGATCCGAGCCCAAGAATGGAGCTCCCCATTATGTCCTAGGTCGAGTTCAGAATATTGGCCCAGGCCCATGCAATCAGTCCCTTTAGGCTAGCCTAATGGTCCAAAACTCCATCCCTGACCTCTGGGAGAGAAGATCGGCCAAGTCCATAAGGTCTTCCTCTCAGGGACCTCAGGTCGAGAATCAACTCAAGCCAGCTCGTTTTCCCCCAGTTCTAAACTTCTTTCATCTCCAGAGGTCCCCTAGTGGAATAAGCCCATACACCATGATTATAAGCCTAAGTCCAATTTTCATGCTCTTTAGGGCAGGTTCCCACCGCCTTTGGGAACCTATATAAAAGACTCGAAATTTCAGAAGATACCATCAACACACTCTTAGAAAAACAAACTTATCTTTTGTTGTTAGCAAAACCTTAGATTCAGCCACTTAAGGCTGCTGTTGTTACACCAGAGTGACGTCTTTCACCTATATCTCCACTCTCAGCGACTGTTGACAGTCACGACCTAGATACCACCCCTCTTCCGGTCTTGGAGTTCCTGGTAACGATTCAACCTATATCCGGAATAGAAGGATCAACCCAGAGCTTTGCACTCGGCGGATGGCAGCGACATCACCACCAGGTCTAGAGACACTTATCTAGTTTTAGGTCTATTTTTATGTTCTTTTCTTTTGCTTCTTTATTTATTTCTATTTGAATCATTGTTCTAAAAAAGATTATATATATATATATATATATACACACACACACACGTTTTGGCTCTAAATAAATACAAATAGATCAAAAAGATTCGTTCACATTTTCGTGTAAAGTGACGTGTTTCCAACTTAGACTCAAATGAGAGACCCATTCCTCATTAATCGTACTAAGGAATTTCATAATCCTTGCCCGAGTGTCCTATCAGCTTGGTCAGAGCAAACAAAATTTGGCATGCCCAGTGGCACTTTCTCTAGTATAGTAATATGGTTGGAAAACATCAAACATGAACTAAAAAAGGGAATGATCCTATTGACCCTATTAATACAGACTTAACCAATGAGGGAGACATGAATGATCCTCGACCTCGAGAGGTGGTCATCCCAGAGGTACCACCACACCTTCCTAAGGTGATATCACCTAGGGAGAGAATATGGATGAATTCAATAGGGAAATCGTACTGCCCATGTCGATGTCTTTATCCACTGCCGATATTGAAGCAATTGGATTGGCAGTGTCTCAAGCTAACATGGACATGTATATTAGCATAATGAACCAAATGGCCCAAATCAAGCAACCATTCATGGAGGAGAATTAGGATGATCAGAATGGAGTTTATAATACAATCCATACCTTCATCGATTCAGTCACTAACCTCAGCGACATTCTCGACGGGATGTATAATGACATTGTCGTTCAATGGGGACCCCAACCCCGACAATGACAGCCTCAACCAATGAGAAATGCCTTACAGTATAGGGAAGTGAGAATTACCCAAAGAGATAATATCGACTAGGGCCAAGACAAAGTAAACTAAGGCCTATATCCACAAGCACTAATGCAACCCCCAATGCAAATCCTAGAGGAGATTCCCATCCAACCTCAAGCTAATCCAGTGGCTGCTATTCCAGCTCAGGGCTAGCATATTGAGGCTCTTACTCTAGAACTAGCTATCCAAGGGCAAAACAATCCCATGCCTTAGAATGACAATGACCTAGTAAGGCAAATTTAGAGGATGGGAGTTTAAGTAATGAGATCCCTTAAGGAGCTATATGGCATGCCCTACCCTGACTAAATTGATGTCATGTATCTGTTTCCTAGGGGATACAAGATCCCAAAGTTTATCTTACTCGCTGGCGATGACAATATTAGTACTAAGGAGCATATCTCCAGGTTCATAATCTAGTGTGGAGAAACTTCTTCTAGTGGGTATCTCAAACTTCAACTTTTGAGTAACTCTTTAACTAAGACTGCTTTTGAGTGGTACAACTTACTAAGGTCAAACAATATTCAAAATTGGGATAAGATGGCTAGGGCCTTCACAGATGAATTCTATAAATTTGAACCTAATGTCACAAGATAACTCAAAGCCTAGGGAGGCAGCGAAGAAGTATGTGTCAAGGTTTAGGAAATTGAAGACCTAGTGCTCAACCTATATCCCTGAGACTGAGCTAGTTGAATTGGCCTTTGGAGGAATGAATATGGTCATATGGGAGAAGTTTCAAATGAATATGGTCATAAGGGAGAAGTTTCAAAGGATAAAATTCAATGACCTCTGTGACTAGGTAACTAGCTATGAGAGGTTACTCAAAGAGAAGGAACAAAACAATCCTATTAGGCCTTACTACAAGGACCATGTTGCATTCTCAGCACCAATGGAAGAGTTATAATCTGATGAAGAGATAGATATTTGCATGGCCGAGTTGAAATTTAGGAACCCCTATGCCTGCCAAGCTCTTAGATCACTGAACAAAAAGAAGAAGGATACCAATAAATAGGCCAAGGAGTATTCATTTAATATCTCCAAGTCAGAAAAGATATTTGACATGCTATTGATAGATGGGCAAATAGAGCTTAGTGTATGGCATGTTATCCTGCCCTCAAAAGAGCACCCAAGGGTGTATTGCGAAAAGCACAAAATGGATAGGAATTACACCAATAATTGTATCAGCTTCAAAAATGTGGTACAAAAGGCTATTGAGGAGGGTAGACTCTTGTTTCCAAGTAAAGTCAATTCTGCCGCTGTTGAACCACTCCTTTTTCTAAGTAGGGGGCCAAGGTTGGCATTAATTTTAATATGGTCACAATGACTCACCTAGGCCTGGGCAAACAGGGAAATCAGATTGATTACCCAAGAATGAAAGTTTACTTGGAGGGAATAATTCCAAGAAAGGTAGATTATGAAGAAATAGATCAAGGCTACTCAGAAGCTTACTTGACTTGCCCCAACTATAAAGTGGAATTTGTGGTTGTTTCGAAGCGAAAAGAGATATCCATTGTACCTCAAGCTCCTGAGAAGAGGCAAGCTATGACCAAGGATGAGAGGCCATGCTCTGTGCACCAAAGGCTCTAATATCCTGATAAACTTGTCCATCAGATATTGTGATTCCATGAAAATCAAAGAGACAAGAGTTACATAGAGGTAGTAAAGGTTAAACCCCATTCCCTTGAGAATAGAGTGCCTCATACCTTCAAGCCTATGCTTAAATAGATGGAGAAATGGGAACGACATCAACCCAATTCTCAAGCTTCCAGCTCGGACAATGTCTTCTCTAGAATAGACCACAGTAAAAGAAGCCAAAGGCCAATTCTAACCCGCACTCAGAAGAGGAGATTACAGAGGTAGCAATAGATGGAAAAACTCTAAGTGGCTACTAAAACTAATCCCAAAAAGAGAGAAGAGCTATGGGGGAAAAAGTTGAAAGCCCAGGAGCGAGAAGACAAATACTGGGAGGAAAGAAAAAGGCAAGTGGCTGAAAGGAGGGCATAAATGAAAGGTAAGAATAAGGTGGCCCATGAGAAGGTTCAACAAAAATTAGCCATCATAGATCAGAGGCTCCTTAGATATGCCCACAGAAGAAGGGAATATGATGAAAATGGTCTTAAGGAATAAAGGGCCAAGTGTTGAGCACTTAGCAAACCTCAAGATGAAAAGAAGCCCTAAGAAGAGAAGCCTCAAAAGACTGAGCCTTAGAACAAACCAGCTATGGTAAACATCAATGGGGTGAGGAATAAAGTTTGGTTAAAGGATAGGCGCCCCAAAGATTCAATATCAGCCAGGGAGGAAGTTAGTGAACCAGAGCCTAAGCTGATGAAGAAGTTGAGCTCAACGTGGTCATCATAACTCTAGTCCCATAAGCTAAAGTGGATCCAAAGAGGGTGACAGTATTGGTAGAGGAGTTCCAAACCAGGCCTAGTCAGTAGGAACCTTGGATGGAGATGTATTTGGGGTTGAAATTGATGATAAAAGGACTTAGAAAACACTCTATATAATCATGGAGGAACCCTGGATGAGCTTGGAAAATCACATTCTACCTTTTACATCAAGGGTGAAGCAAATGGCACTCTGACTAATAGATTCATGATTAATAATGGAGCTGGGGTCAACATCTTCACATTGAAGACTTTCAAGAAGTGGGGGTAGACCTCTCAGGATCTTGAAAGAGTAGAGTTTTCCCTACACGACTTTGCAGAGGGTGAGACATTACCAAAAGGTTTTATAGTTATTAAACTCAAAGTCAATAGGGAAACTCGGTCTGTAGGTTACTATATAGTGGATGCCTAAGTCAACTACAATCTCTTGCTTGAGAGGGATTTGATCCATTCAAACTTTTGTATACCCTCAAGTATGCTCCAAATTTTTATCATTTTTAGAGATGACTTTGTCAAGATAGTGCATGAAGACCCCAATCCTTTCAGGTATGAAGTCCACTTCTTAGATATAATATATTTTTATGCTGAAGCCAAGATATTATTCTTTACATTTGAGAAGAAGATTGATAGAAAGGTTATGTTAGATGAACAAATGTCTTGGCCAAAGATAATTTAGGCAATAGATCGAGCATCATCTTTACAGTATTTTATAGATAATATCTCCAAGAGAGAAATGAAGGTGATTCTCAAGCCCCACAATCTATTTTAGGAGCAGGTTTGCTTGGCGGAGGGTATTTACAAGGATGAAAGTCAAGACCCCACAATAGTCCTGGAGCTCAATGACTTAGAATTAGCAAAAAGCTTTTAGATGAGCCAACAAAAGTCCAAGATCCTTTAAAGGAGATCAACTTAGGGACAAAGGCTGACCCAAGATCAATTTTCATGTGTGCCAAATTATCCCCTGAGTTTGAAAAGAAGCTAGTCTCTCTCCTTAGAGAATATAAAGATTGTTTTGCTTGGACATATGATGAGATGCTAGGACTGGCCTGAGAGTTGGTAGAACATAAGCTACCAACAAAGCCAAGGTTCAAGCCATTCAAGTGTGAGGCCTTGCTTGAATGGCCCACCGGATTTCCCCTGAAGAGCGTGCCTGCGGACCTCTTTGCAAGGTCCGAAGGAAACCTTTTGGATTACCCTTTTGAGGTATCACAGATT
>CAOJBK011382604.1:0-15206 GCA_948294925.1 Codiaeum variegatum | reverse complement strand
CTACTAAGATGTGTCATGATGTGAAAAGAAGTTATTGGTGGCATGGATTGAAGAAGGATGTTGCCAACTTTGTAGCATCATATCTTACTTATCAGCAAGTCAAATTTGAGAACCAATGGCCATCAGATTACTTCAAGAGATACAAATACCAAAGTGGAAGTGGGAAAGGATAACAATAGATTTTGCAATGGGACTACCAAAAATAGCTAACGGCTATGAAGCTATTTGGGTAATTGTCGATAGGCTCAGCAAGTCCGCCTACTTTATACAAGTGAAGACTAACTATAATGTTGTTTAATACGCACAAATATATGTGAATGAGATCATTAAATTACTTAAAGTACCCATTTCCATTATTTCTAATAGAGGCGCACAATTCACCTCAAGATTTTGGCAAAAGTTGTAAGAAACTTTGGGCATAAAACTGGATTTCAACACTAATTTTCACCTATTAATGGATGGGCAATCTGAGCGAACAATTCAGGCATTTAACGACAAGGATGTGTGTGTTAGATTTTAGAGGAAATTGAGATAAGCACCTTCAGCTTGTTAAGTTCACCTACTATAATAGTTACCATCATCCATAGGGATGGCACCATATGAAGCTCTTCATGGAAGAAAGTGAAGATCTCTAGTTTGTAGGATGGAGGCAGAAGACCAGTACTTATAAGCACTAGACAATGCTTAAGGGAGTGAATGAGAAAGTCAAAATTATTCGAGAGCACTTGAAGGTATCCTTTAATAGGCAAAAGAGTTACGGCAACTCGAAGAGAAAAGACGCTCATTTTGCTGAAGGTGATCATGTATTTTTAAAGGTGTCACCTATGAAAGGTGCGATGAGATTTGGTAAGAAATGGAAGCTATAATCGAGGTACATTTGACCATTTAAAATACTATCAAAGGTTGGCGAAGTTTCTTACAAATTGGCATTATCCCTCTACATTAGACCACGTACATTTGGTTTTTCATGTCTCCATGCTCAAGATATATGTATCTGACCCGACTCATGTTTTAAAATCTTAAGCAATCGAAATTAATCAAGAACTTTCGTATGAAGAGGTTTTGATTATCATCTTAGACAAGTAAGAAAGGAAGATTAGGATTAAGAAAATTTAAATGGTGACAGTTCAATGACAAAATCATGGTGTGAAAGAGAGTACTTTAAAAATTAAATGGATATGAGAACGCACTATCCCCACTTATTTCCTTAAACTTGGTGAGTTATTTAAATTCATGTACGAATTATTTTAAGGGTGGTAGAATATAATATCTCATATATACTTAGTTTATTTATTTTAGAAATAAGATATTTAGTTTTAATTTAATATGGTTCTTCTTTATTCATTAGTGAATTTCGGTCTAATAGAATTGTGTGATTCAGAAGGTTAAAAAAAAGAACAAGAAGAATATAAGATTTGTTGGTTAAATATATGCATTTAAGTATTAAAATTTTTAAAAAAATCTAAATCAAATAAAATAATAATAATTCATTATACTGGGTTAGAAAAAAGAAGAGAAACAATGAGGTCAACGTTAAAAAATAAGAAAAGAAAGAAAAGGAAAAAAAGAAAAAGAAATGAAGTGTCAATGTAAAAAAGCAAGAAAAGGAAAAAAAAAAAAACAACAATGATGCACGTGAAAGTAAAAAAAAAATATAATTATTTAATAAAATCAAATTTTAAGGTATCTATTATTTTGGATAAATAATACATTCTATCTTTAAAAATAAAACTATATATTATCTATATTTGAAATTAATTTTTGATTAAAGTAAAATTTTATCAAAATCTATATATACAACTATTTTCTCTTTTCTTTTTTCACAAAAATTTAGAAAAAATTTATTGGTTTTAAAGTTTTATTTTCTTTTTTATCAAATTAAGATTTTTGAATCATTATTTTTTCTGTAAAGGAAAACTTAAACCTATACTATTTTCCTCTAGTTCTAAAGAAAAAGTAAGTTTTTAATATATTTTCTTTTATTTCAATAATGATATTGAATTGAGATTCATTTTAATTTAATTGAATTATTTTTTTATAAAATTATGATTTAGAATACTTTATTATGTTTTTCTTTTTCTTTGTTTAAGATTTTAATTACCGTTTTTTCTCTCTTAAGCATATGTAAAGAGTTAGATACATTATCTTTCCCATAGTATTAAAACCTTAACCTTGAGTTTGAATATGAGCTTAGTGGTTAGTAGAAAGAATGAAAACTATTGTTTTAGTCAACGTAAAATAATAATTATATTTGTATTAGAATGGGCATAAAATACATAGTTAATGACTATGACTTTTTACACTTTATATATATATATATATATAGTGATGTGTAATCCACTTCAAGGTTGGAATAGGTGTCTTTTAGTTATGATAAGGATAACTTGGATAGAAAACACAGTCAGAAAGGGTCGGACGGATGTCTGTCGTAAAGTCTCTGATGCTCAAGACAATGAGGAAAAAATGAAAAATGGGAAGAAAGCTCTCAAAATGAGAAGTGAAGATCATACTTCAAATGGGTATCATGTAGTATTTATAAGGAAGGGGTTATTGTAGCAGTGGACAGGTGTCAGCACTGGGTACTTCGGATGGGATTATGATAGGATAGAGGGTTAGTGAGTGATAGGGACAGGTGTCACAGGCTCAAGGCAAAGAGACCCGAACCCGGAAGGGGGTAACGAGATGAGTGAGGGTTCGTGGAATACAAAGGGGTAATTTCCACATGGGGGGAGACTTTAGTTGGCCCCGAACCTTGATGATCCAAATTCATATCAATAGTCCTCCTGAAGTACCAGTACTCAAAGGTTGTGAAGCTTAAAGAGTACAAGGGGGAAGTCAGTCGAACCTGATGGGGGATGCTTATCTTGAGCAGATGATTTTGAAATTCAAAATTTGAATGGAGGGATGCCAAAGGTTTGTGCCCTAATCGAACCGACCAGACATAACCTCTCGCTAACAAGTGCATCGTTTCGTCTGATCTCGAGCGGACTGTTATGCATTTCAAAATACGATGCCTTTATTGCCTCTTATCTTCTCTTGACAAGTGGTGAAACAGTCGACTATATTCATGATTACTAATGAGGCATTGGGAAGTTATGGGCTTCCAAGTATCATGACATTTTGAAATTTAATGCACCCTTTTTGCTCTATAAAACCCCATTGTTGTCTTCTTTCTCGACTTCCTGCTTCTGCTTCTTCTTTACCATCTATTTCTTTTGCATTTAACTTCTATTTCTACTTCTTCTTTCTGCTTTTAATTTCTATTTATTTTTTTTATCTTTTCTCCATCTCCTTCTCTTTTGATCTTGTGAAAATGGTTTCCTCCAATTGAAAGAAGTTTGTCGTTGAGCTTCAGAAGGCCAAAAAATAGAACAATGTAGAGGACTCTGTGTCTTATCTCAACAGCACTATAATGGCCACACATGGTAAAGATAGTGCCCTGAACTTTGGGTTTGGTGCTCTCTAGGAGAACATCAACTCTATAGATGGGTACATTAATATCTCCCATCCTTCCATGGACAACATGATTTACTCCACTGATACCCAAGTGGAGATGACTAAAGAGGAGAGGGATTACATCTAGTATTTCGACCAAATGGCCAAGGGGCTGTTATTTCCTCCTTCCCCATTCTTCTGCCAAGCCTTTGAATACTTCCAGATAAATCCAATGATGGTTACACCAAATTCCATAGCAGACCTTCATTTCTTTGAGGCTATGTGCTTTGCTATGGGTATCACTCGCCCTACTGCCAAGATTTTTCATGCATTCTTTAATTTGTGCCCATCTACCGATCCTTATCTGTGGTGTTTCCAAAAGAAACCCCTACAGAGCTTATTTGGGACCAAAGACAATAAGGTTGATGATTGGAAGAATAAATTTTTCTCTGTCAGGATCCTCAAACCTATCAAGAAGGGCCATGTGGGGTTTAGGTTCCCAATGTTGAGAAATTTGAAAAGAACTTGGCGAAGGCTGATGCTAATGGTATTCGAGTATTGGCATCCTGTAGTCGTTTTTTTGACAGAGGCTTCATCCTGGGATCTTCTTTCCTTCGAAACCCTGATGGATCTTATACTCATCCTAGGAATATAAGAAGGTCTTTAGGTAATCTGGCCTTTACTCCCTTTTCTCCCCCATTTTGACATTGTTTAACTCATGTTTATGTCGTTTACTGATCCTTTAACTGATGAGAAGATGAAGGCTACTTTGAAGGAACTAGTGGCCCAAATGGACAGTTTATTCCCATGAGCCAACTTGAACATTATTGATGTAGATAATAAGACTTTTCTGCCCATTCGTTGTTTCTAAACTAGGTTTTTGAGGCTATGGACAGCGGAGGAGTATCGCGCTGTAGTGAATTCTTCTAAGTTGAACGTAGAGTCTGAAATGTATTACTACTTGAAAAATTACAAGGATGGGATAGAGGGTCTAGACTCATCCTCAGAATGAGATCCTGCTGCTACAGTGGTTGCTACTGCAGAGGGTAGGGAAGAAGTTGCCTAACTGGAGGGGGATGATGTGGAGGACATCCCGATGGAGGAGTTGATTGATGAAGAGGGTGAGGTTCAAGAGGTTCCCTTGACCATGAAGAGAGGTCCTACAACTACTGTTGAGACTTCCCATATGGCGAATGTCGCGAGGCCTAAGGTTTAGGTGGCTAGTGCCCCCATGACGAAACCTGCTAAGGTTTAGCAGGTCGCTGTATAGAGGAAATCTAATAGGCTTCAAAAAGGGCCTGAAGAGGTGATAGCCTAAGAGGTTTGGACTAAAGAAGTTCCTTTCTTGGGAGGAAGGCTGGAGAGGTATCACCTGAACATTTTAAGTAATATTGTGGACGATTTAGTGAAGGACCATCCAGAGTTCTCCAAAGTGTACCATCTGGTGATGGATTTTTTAGAATCATTGGCTACTAATCAAAGCTCTTTTCATAAATTAATGAGCCATTACTATCAGTATGTCCATGTTGTTAGAGATAGGGACATACTGTCGGACCAGTACAAGGAATTTCACAAGCTTCAACCTTCTGAGGCTATCCACAATTTGGCCCAATGGAGTAACTTGATGCTTGAAGATATAGCCAAGGCTGTTTATACTGCAAGTGCTTTAGTAGCTACTTTAGAGCAGGCTCCTGTAACTCTGGTTCCCATTGAAGGGCCTTCAGCACCTCAGGTTGCTGGGGGTGAAGATCTCGACTCCACTCGAGATCGACTCTTTAGAGGTATCTTGCTTAAAACTTTTATTCTTCTTCTTCTTCCTTCAATTTCTCCCTTTCCCCTTCCATTTCCTCTTCTCCTTTACTCGAGGTGACTCAGAAGTTGGCTGAGGAGTGGCAAAGGAAGAGCCATGCCTTCACCGTCCCTCCTTTCCACGTTGTTTGGCCCAAACCACCAAAAAAGAGGAGGGGCATTCGTCTAAAGCATTCCGCCAATAGGTTTAGGCCTCATCTGTCTGCCCATGAGAGGGTGCCCCTCGGTAAGATGAACGCCCCTTGTTATTTATTTTCTTGTTAATTTATAATGATACTGTTGTTTGACCCTATAGCTTTATTCTCAAAGAGTGAGGTGGCTAGAGGTGACGCTAAGCGAGCCTTGGAAAGGACCGAGACAAGCGCACATTCTACCTCTGTTTTGCCCGAGGCCTGGAATTTAGATTGAAGCTTTGAAAGTGAGGCCGAGGTGTTGATGGTTTCCTCTGACCCTACACATCCAATCTAGCCTTCAGAAGTGTGTGAACCCTTAATTTCACACCTCTAGAATCGCTGGTTGCTTCACGACTCTTAAAGGTTTGGGAACTTATTGGGGTCAAGGGGTGGCACCCTTTATTGCATCTAGGGTAACCCCCGAGGTGAAAATTTAAAATTATAAGAGTTTACATGGATATTTTGTATATTTTCAAAGAAATATTCATATTTTTATACTATTAAATCCGATCCATTAATACAAGACCAATGGTTCAAACCAGGCTCAAACAGGACTTCAAACAGACCTAGAAGTCCTAAAAAACTGAATTGAATCAGACCGAACCACCCAGAAAACTAGGCCCAGTGACCTAGGACCAGTCACACATGCTTTTTCCCCAAACGCATGTGTTTGGTGTAAAACGCATGCGTTTTGCCAAAATGCATGCATTTTGCCCCCTAGGTTTATGGCACGAATCCCTATAAATTCAGACTTTTTAGAATAGTTCAAGGTTCCAGTTTTTTTCGATTTCCAGACTCACTTAGAACAATTTTCTAGCCTCCCAACACCTCTAAACACTATAATTCCTCCACAATCGATCCAAATGGTCAGAAATTCACAACAGACACTGCAATTCCTATCAGTCTAGCATTTAATCCTTCATATCCAGTCTAGATCAACAAACACTTGAGCTTTTGAACATAATGGAGACCCATTCCGGGTTTGTCAAGCCCTCCGACCCAGTGATTCCAAAGTTCCGCAAAGCAAATGTAAAATCAGTACAATATACTCTTCTACTCTCAATCTTTGAATCACTTTGAGCCCATTAAGATTGAATTAAGGCCTATTTTATAAGAATTCAATTCTAGGCCCTTTAATCTGATTAAGGCATATTTTACTGAAAAATCTATTTTTCATAAAATGAATTCAATTAAACCCTAAAATAAACTTAGGTAATCAATTTCACATTCAAAATCATTCTTTTTATTAATCAAAATCTGAAATGATTAATAGCCTATTAGTTAATGATTTTATTAAATAAAATTGGTTAGTTACTGAACATCAAACCACCCCATTGTTCTCAAAATAACCCCCTCCCTTTGCGAGAAGGGAGAATGACGTGGGGTTTGATTCCCATTCAAAGGGATACGCGTGGCTTCAACTCCAAATCATTATTTTCTTTTGTTTTATTTGATTATTTTGCTATTTTTACTGTTGTTGTTTAGTTTCTTTTATTCGTTATTGCATTTGGATTCTTTTTACTATTTCTTGAGTTGTGGACTATGTTTTGTGTATGAATTATATTGGGGAATGTGTGCTTCTCCAAGATCATAAGATAAGATGAAAGATACCCTGATTTCTGTTCTTTTAGGCAATTATAGTTTATTTCCTTTATCGCTCTCTTTGGGGTAATGTCGCTTCCCTATAACCTGAAGTGGGCTAGAGGAAGGACCCTAGGTCGATTATTGTTTTACTACTTTATAGTTTGTCATGTGCATTATAGCATGTTCACGCATCCATACTTATAGTGATATCTATTCATGCATACACAAAATTTGTTATGTAAAAATGGTAAAAACTGTTGTTTCTTAAAATGTTTTATCAGATCACGAATCTCCAAACCCCCTTTAGTTCAAAAAAGAACATCCATTTCAATTAGGTAAAAAATCATTTTTCTAAAATAGAGGTTTTCAAAAAAGGTTTCTTAATCACCTAAGAAAATCTATTTTCTTAAAGTATTAGGTTATGACTCTATACACTAATCATACCACGTGCATGCCAACGAATACATATGAAGGCACAAATGTGGGACCTGACCACAATCCGCGATGCCATGTGCAATTTGAATCCTCGTGGTTGGTTACCTCGAGCTATGAACTCAAAGGCGCACTGAAAAATCCCACGGGCCACTCAAGTGGGGCCTCATAGCTGGCGAATCCACTGAGGACATTTGGAAAACTGATAAAAAAACAAAATGGATTATTTTCTGAAAAATAATCTTTTGGCTTAACACTATACAAAAGTAGGTTTCATGTGTCACTTTAAATGCTCTTGTATACTAGGAAAACTCGAATAAAGAGTAACATCGAGTGAGATTCATTCTTTAGGACTGCTTCGCCTATTGTGAAATCATCCAACTCCAAGGCGTACCCTCCGATCCTTTCGGTTGGGATAACGAGGTCACACATACAACCAAACCCATACGAACTTCCTTAGTCACATGTGATTAGGTGTATCGCACCTCTAATCGTTGGGAAACTGTTAAAACCACCAAGCTATCATGTAGTGATTGTAGTTGACCCTAGGACTTGTGTATCATAATAACTCTGATATTACTATCATCATGAAACTTTTTTCATTCATGCATACGTGTATGCATCAAGACATCCAAAAAATTGAAGTTCGATAAAGTGCACCTGTTCCAAACAAATCCTTTAAACACTCACCCTCTTTTTAACTTACCTGCCTGCTACTGGCTTTACCTTTCTTTTCAAAAGAGTTGATACCCAATTCTTTTTTCTAAAGGTCACCATGTCTGCTAGAGATCTCTCACCTGCCAACCTTAATGTTGATGCCACTCTCCCAATGCTACTACTCCACCTGCTAATATCACTACTATGCTCACTGAACTCATGAGAAGGCATGAGGAAGCCATGAAGACTCAACAAGAGACCTTCACTACCATGATACAATTCTAAGAATAGATTATTTTGGGTAAGGTTCAAGCCATACTGTCACAAGTTGGGTCTAACCTAACAATCATGCTTCCTCTTCCAATTCTTGAAAAGACCTTGTGGTCGATGAAATCATTGTCCTGAATTCACCTATCGGTGGTGGGAACAGCACCCCAATTACCCCTTCTTTGGATCCTTTCCCAAAAGTGGTTGAAGATCATCCACTCCTCAAGACTATGGCTAAAAGGTATGAGGAAATGTAAAAGACCCTAAAGGCTCTCAAAAAGAAAGAAAAACTTATAGACGTGAAGGCACTGAGTCCCTTTCCCAATGCTAGACTTCCACCAAAGTTCCAGCTGCCAAATTTTGAGAAATTCAATGGTACCTCTTACCTAAAAACTCATTTAAGGAGCTATGATGGGACACTTTATCTATTAGGTGTGGAAGGTGAGCTCCTTACTCAGCTTTTCCTACAGTCGCTTATTGGTGCGGGTCTGACATGGTTTGTACAATTAGATAATTCCAAGAAAAATACATGGGAATCTATATGTATTGAATTTTTAAAGTAATATTCATATAATCAAGAAGTGGATATTAAAATAAGGGATCTTGATACAACTAAACAATAGCCCAAAGAGACCTTCTCAACTTTCATTACTAAATGGAGAGAGAAAGCCTCCCATATGGTAAATAACCCAACTAAGCCTGAGCAAATTGACATAGTGTCAAAAACTTGCTGCCTATGTATCGAGACAGAATGATGACATCGTACTTTCTGGATTTCAAGGCTATGATTCATGTTGGCACACGCATTGAATATGGGGTCAACTCTAGCCTCATCAAGGATGAAACTCAGACCTCATCCTCCAAATTTAAGAAAATAAATAGCTCCTAGAAAGAGGGTGGATTTAATGCAATCTCAACTCATAAGCCACTTCAAATTCAACGAAGGAAATTCACAAACTTAAGGGGATTAACACTGAGCTATCTTTTAAAATAATATGTAAAGAAGTGTGCCTTTAAACCATTAGAACCCAAGCTAATTCCAAATCAATTGTCGAAGAACTATTCATGAATGAGAGGTGTGATTACCACCAATGGCCTGGCCACAAAATTGATGACTGTAAGGCCTTTCATCACAAAAGTCAAGATCTCATTGATCCAACCAAATCCTGCTTCCCACTCTAAACAATAGCACAAATCCCTTTCCAGAGCACAATTTAAATGCCATATTGAATGAATTTAATAAGGGTGATTGAACACATCTCATTACTAATGTTGTGCTCTTGAGCAACTATCACTACACTGGAGATGACTAATCTTCTTTAGAAAGGTCCTTATCCCCAAATTACTCACCTCTAATTGGCCAACCTTCTTTAGGGAGGTCAATCCCCAATGATTACTACTGTGTCATCATTGACCTAAGACACTTGGGTAAAATAATAGATGTAATTACCAGAAGTGGTAGAATTACTCAAGAACCTATTATAATTTCACCTACTGTCAACCAGTGACTCAATCTAAAGGGACTCCTGACCTTGAAGAGGATCCCATACTCAAATAGCTTAAGAAGACATAACCAAACATTTCTATTTATAGTCTGCTCATGTCTTACTACCCTCATCGCCAAGCTCTTTACAATGCATTAAGTCAATGCCAAACTCTAATGGACATTACTCCTGAAGCTCTGATTGCTTCCATAATAAGTGTTACTAAAGGGACATCTATTTCTTTCTCTAACAATGAGATCCCGCCAGGGGGACCACATAATGATGCCCTCTACATTACCATCATCACAAGGGAGAAAAATGTCCCAGTGACTTTAGTCGATAATGGGTCTATGCTCAATGTGTGCCCACTGAAAGTTGCAAGCTGTCTGGGGTTAAGTGCTACTAATTTCACCCCTTTTGATCAAATTGTATGAGCCTCTGATAAATCCAAGAGAGAAGTTCTGGGAGTAGCGACTCTGACCATCACTGTGGGCCTAACAAACTTCAAGGTGCCATTTCAAGTTATTGATGTGCCATCATGTTTCAACTTACTTCTAGGTAGGCCTTGGATCCATCAGGCTAAAGATGTACCATCAACACTGCATCAGAGAGTTAAGTTTTCACCAAATAATGGCATTATTACTATCAAAGCTAACTTATCTAGAAAATTTAAAGTTCTAAACATTATTCCTATCTTGGAAATCCAGCCCGAGTTGTCAGTATATCCTTTATCCAGATTCTTGTTTGTTCAATTCATCCGCACTACTGAGAATCTAAAAGAGACACTTGCTCTAGATTTCAATCCATATTGCAAACCCATGATTAGAAACATTCTTAAGGACATGGTCTACTTTCCTGGTCTAGGCCTTGGTAAAAACCAATAAGGAATTGAATTATTCAACGAGTTCAAATTTTCTACTCCTCATTTTGGCTTAAGTTATGACTCAATAGATGATGAGATTGAGGAAGACAAAGCTAAAGCTAAAGAATGATCTGCAATTGCCAAACAAGGGGGAGATATTGACATCCTCATGAGGCCATATTTCAAGGTATTAAATGGGTATTTTATCATAGAGGGAGAGACAATTCTTTACTGTGCTTTTCCCAAAACTTGGATTTGCCTTATAACTGACATTAAAATCCCTGAATTTGAGCTATTCTCAAATGTACAACTGACTGTTGAAGAGAGCCAGCCTATATACTTCTCAGATAGTAACTATGAAGAGAACATGGAAGTAAGCCTCTTTAGTGACATAGCTGTTCTCACTGATAAAAGGAGAAATATGACCTCTTCGCTCTTATCAAGCCTGCCGATGGAAAGCTGAAGAACTAGAATTTTGACAATACTACAACTGAATCTAAGACTAAGTCTGAATCTTCATCCTCTTCTAAGTCTGAATCTGATGTAACAGATCCATCAGGCTTTAATTATGAATATGATGTAACCGTGGACCTTTCTCCTATTTCAATCAATAAGACTACCAAATTCTCTTGTTACGAACCTGTCTTTTTGTTTTCTTTTAATGTTCCAATTGATGAATCTGACATTAATCAAATAGAAAAAGAGAATAAAATAATTAATGAAATAAAAGATGCAGTTAAAAAGCATATAAACACTGGCACTCATGACATACCTAAAAACACATACATTGCATCTACATGCTCAAACAAACAGGACACCGAATCTACAATCAAGTGATTCAAAGACTACTTTGCTTAGAAGCCCAATGACATGACCAGACTAGATATAAGCATCGCCATCTATAAAATCTTGACATATCTAGATTGTAAGCCTGTCAAACAGAAGCTCAGACGCATGAAGCCCACCTGGTCTATTCTAATCAAAGAAGGGGTGACTAAACAGCTTGCTCACAGATTCATTGAACTGATAAACTATCTATCTTAGTTGGCAAACATCATCCCAGTACCGAAGAAGGATGACAAAGTCAGAATGTATGTGGATTACATAGATCTAAATAAGGCATGCTCTAAGGATGTTTTCCACTACCCCACATAGACCTCTTGGTTGATGCACTAGCTAGTTAAAAGATGGTTTCCTTAACTGATATGGTCGCGGGGTACAATCAGATCGTGGTCCACCCTTCAGACATAAAAAATATAGCTTTCATCACTGAATGAGGTGCTTACTATTATAGAGTAATGCTATTTGGATTGAAAAATATTGGAGCCACCTATCATATAATGGCTACTACTATTTTTCCCGACTTAATCCACAAAGAAGTGGCAGTTTATGTTGATGACATGGTCATTAAGGGTGCTACCCTTGAACAGCATCTACAAACACTGGAGAAGTTCTTCCTTAGATTTCAATAGTATAATCTCTAGCTAAATCCCAACAAGTACATATTTGGAGCCTCATTTGGAGTATTATTGGGTTACATGGTTAGCAAGAAAGGAATTAAAGTGGATTCAGCCAAATCTAAAGCCATTCTAGACATGCCATCACCTAATACTGAAAAGGAGATAAGAGGCTTTCTAGGCCATCTACAGTACATCAGTCGGTTCATCCAAAAGTTAGCTGACACTTATGGACCAATATTCAACTTACTAAAAAAGAATTGCTCCAAACAGTGGAACGAGGAGTGTCAAAAAGCCTTTGAACGAATTAAAGAGTATCTTCTAAGTCCGCTAATCTTACAGCCTCATAGACCTGGTCATCCACTATTGCTCTACTTAATTATTACTGAAGAAGCCATGGGGGCAATGCTGGCACAAAAGGCTCCAGACTCACACAAAATAAAACACCATCTATTAATTGAGTAAGAGGATGCTGGCACACGACCTCAAGTATAAGTATATTGAAAAACTCTACCTAGCCCTAGTATAGGTCTGTCATAAATTGAGGCATTACCTAGGGGCAAACATCACACATGTCCTCACTAATAAAAGTCCACTCAAATATCTCATAGAGCAGCCTATCTTAGATAGAAAAATGGCTAAATGGATGGTAGTCCTGGCAGCCCACGACCTCAAATACATTCAAAGAAATCCAATCAAAGGTAGTGTCATCTCCGATCAATTGGTTATTGCCCCAACTGATGATCATTGGGAAGAACCTGAGTTCCCCGATGAAGATGTTCTGTTCCTTCAAACTGAAACATGGAAATTTTATTTTGATGGAGCTGCAAATCACAAAGGTTATGATATCGGATTGGTGTTCCTTATACTTATTGGTGAAAGCTTACCTCCAACAGTCAAACTAGATTTCAAGGTAACCAACAATGAAGTCGAATATGAAGCATGTGTATCTGGGTTAGAATCAGCTCTCCAGATTGGCATTATAAACTTAGAAGTCTACGATGATTCCAACCTTATTATCTCACAAGCCTTAGGCAAATGTAAAATTAGAGAGGAGTGATTGATTCTTTACCATAAACGCCTCAAGGAGATGGCTAATATCTTTGATAATTTATCATTCCATTACATTTTTTAGTCAGTCTTTGACTCAAAAGCAGAGCTCAAAATAGGTTTGCCGATGCACTGACCACTCTTGCATCTATTATAGAAATACGTGATGTGTTTATTATCCGTCCTATTTCAATAAGCATCAAGCGCCAACTGAGCTTTTAGACTCATTGCTTGAACATTCAAGAAGCCGAAAAGAAGCCCTGTTATTGGGACATCTAATTTATCTTGCCAAAGGGAAATATCTTAAAGGTGCCTCCAAATCAGAAAGGAGAATCATTAGGAAACTTGCCAGTGGATACATTCCTAGAAATGGCATCCTCTACAAAAAGACAATGAACAACATTCACCTTAGATGTGTCTCAGACGAAAAGGCCAACAAAATCATCAAAGAAATCCATGCTGGGATAGATGGCACCCATATGAATGGTTGGGAATTATCCAGAAAGATCATGAACCAAAGTTACTATTGGCTTACTATGAATGGGGACTGTGCATGATACGCCCGAAGGTGCCCAAAGTGTCAAGAGTACTCTAAGCTCCAGAAGCTTCCATCCTCTCCACTCAATCCTATTACTAGTCTGTGGCCTTTTGTTGTTTGGGTTATCGACGTAATTGGCAAAATCTCATAGAAGTCTTTTATCGGCCATGAGTACATCTTAATGGCCATTGACTAGTTCACTAAATGGGTTAAAGATGCTCCTTACCAAGTCTTGGATTGAAAAAAGGTAGCCCAATTCATCAAAATGAACATTATCTCAAGGTATGGTGTTCCATATGAGATCATCTCAGATAATGTCTCTCACTTTCAGAAAGAAGCTATTACACTCCTGAAGAAAGAAAAAATTAAACATCATCGGTCTTCTCCATATAGACCTAAGCCAAATGGCGCAGTTAAAGCCACCAACAAAGCCCTAAAGAACATGCTCCAAGAGATGATAAGTAATCATAAAGGTTAGCAACTACATCTGCCAAGTTCCCTCATCGGGTACAGAACCACATACAAATCGACTACCAGAGCTATACCATACTCACTAGTCTATGGAATGGAAGCAGTCCTTCCCATAGAATTGGAAATTCAGACACCTAGAGTTCTTCAAGAAGCTTAGATCGCTAAACTTGACTGGCAATAGGCCTAATATGATTAACTTAATGCAATAGACAAAAAGGATGGAAGATCTCCACCACACATAAAACTATCAGATTAGACTTACAATGCATTTCAACAAAAGGGTTTGAAGTAGCAATCTCAAAAAAGGTAAATTAGTTCTCAAAGAGATTAGATAAGTCATGCAAGACCCTTGAAGGAAATTCAGACCTCCTTGGAGTGGACCATACATAATCAAGAATATAATGTCAGGCGGAGGCGTCATTCTGATGGATGTCTACAGTAATGAATTCAACCATCCAACCAACCTCGATCAGCTCAAGAAGTACTTTATATAGTGTTCTTATTGCATGAGCATGCATTCAGGCATCATCATTACTGTAACAAGAACTACATGCACATAAATTACCATATACTTCAATTTTCAAAATATCTTTTGTAAGGAGATACATAAGTTGCCTTTACAGGCACATTCCAAATCTTTCAATAAAAATCAATGTTTCATTCTCATTCTTATTTAGGCTCTTTAACATTGCATACAAGAGTTAAAAAGAACAAATAAACAAATTGAAGAAAAGAATGAAACCTGCTAAGCTAAAAATCCAAACGAGCAGCTTAGGAAAAATTTAGGATATAGCCTGCTAGACTAAAAACCAAAATGGTGGTCTAAGCGATAAACAAGGTAGCTTACTAAATTGAAAACCCAAAAAGACGGCTTAGGCAAAAATAAGAGCTTAATAATAAATAAAATGTTTATTGAGGTCTTATTCATCTTTTAGAATACCCAAAACAAGATATTTGAGACAAAAAGTAAAATAAAATAAACAGAGT
>CAOJBK011382466.1:0-11626 GCA_948294925.1 Codiaeum variegatum | reverse complement strand
AGATAATGCACCGATACGTGGTCGTGGTAGACCGCGTGGATCACGCGGACGTCCACGTGGTTTAAGTCACTTACCACATTCGTCTACTGCTCCATCTACTTCAGGACCACATTCTTCATCGCTACCCACTTACCACTAATTTTAGATTTGTTTAAATAAATTTGAATATTGTATCGAATTTTATTTAATATAAAATTTATTCATAATTGATTTTTTTAATATAATGTTTTTATAAATTTTATTATATATTTATATTATTTTTATTATTAACATGATTATTAGTGACGTGATTATCATATAAAACATTCATTATTTGTTAGGTCATTAATTATTAGTGACGGAAATTTTTTATCATAAATGCATTTTTTCATCGCTAATGTGTCGTTATTTATGAAAATATTACTGACGCTAACATTGGGTCAGTAAATTACTGACGCAATTTTTTCGTCAGTAAAGGGTCAGTAATTAATTACTATATTACTGACGCCAAACAGTTAATTACTGACGTAAAAACTGCGTCAGTAATTACTGACGCCAACATTTTCGCGTCAGTATTTTTTTTTTTCCTGTCGGGGGAAATACCGACGCAATTTTTGCGTCGGTAAATTACTGTTCGGCGTTAGTAACTCGAGGTACTGACGCCGAAATTCAGTTTACTGACGCCATTTCGGCGTCAGTAACTGTCTTTTTTTTTGTAGTGGACCACATGACAATCAATGTCAAGGTGCTTGGTGCATTCGTGAAATACAGGATTTGTAACAATGTGTAAGGTTGCTTGATTATCACAAAATAAAGAGATTGATTGTTGAACACAGACTTGGAAATCTTGCAGTAGATATGCAATCCATTGCAACTCACAAACCCTACTGGTCATGCTTCTATATTCTGCTTCAGCAGTAGACCCTGAAACTGTATTTTGTTTTTTTTTTATTTCCAAGAAATTGGAGTGTTTCCTAGCATAATACAAAACCCTGTAATTGACTTCTTAGTATCCTAACAAGCTCCCCAATTTGCATCACAAAAGCCCTGTAATTATAGATTATTAGGCAGTGAAATGAAAATTCCATGTGAAGGACAGCCTTTAAGATATCTCAGTAAGTGTACTACTGCTAACCAGTGCTAATCTATCGGTGAACTGACAAATTAGCTCAACTGTTGTACTGCATAAGTGAGATCAGGTCAAGTCATGTTCAAATATAGCAATTTTCCCACAATCTTTCTATATTGCTCTGGATCACAATAATGTTCTCATGCAGTAGCATAATGTTTAAGATTTTTAGGTAAAGGTGTAGATGCTGGCTTAGCTCCCATAAGGCCTGCTTCTTATAGGATGTCTAACACATATTTTCTCTGATTGATGAAAGTCCCTGTTGATGGCCTAGCCCATTCCATCCCGATGAAATACTTTGCATGACCAAGGTCCTTTATTGTGAACATGTCATTGAGAAACTGTTTAACCTTTTCTAATGACTCCTCTTTACTTCCAGTAAGCAACACATCATCTACATAAACCAATAGAGCAATAAAATCTTCACCAGTTCCTTTTGTAAAGAGACAAAAGTCATGTGATGACTGTGTAAATCCATATTCAATCATTTTAGTGGTAAATTCAATGTTCCATTGCTTAGAAGATTATTTAAGTCCGTAAATCCACTTAATAAGTCTACATGAATAACTTGCTGGCACATTATCATAACCTTCTAGTGGTTGGAGATACACCTCTTCCTCTAAATATCCATGGAAGAATGCATTATTTACATCCAGTTGCATTATAGGCCACTATTTATGAGTGACTAGAGTAAAAAACAATCTCATTGTCAATAACTTAGGCACTAGAGAAAAACTAACTGCATAATCCAACCCTTATATTTGCTTATATCCTTTGGCCACCAATCTGGCTTTGTATTTGTCTATAGTGCCATCAAGTTTAAGTTTGACTTTAAAAACCCATTTACTTCTTATAACATGTTTATTTGCAGGTAAAGAGATAATTTCCCATGTATCGTTATCTTCTAAGGCCTTTAACTCAGCATCAACTGTAGCTTGCCATTATGGATGTTTGCTTGCCTTAGTATATGACTTAGTTTCCTATATAACATATGCATTTGCAAGAAACTCTATGTGTGCAACATTATATTATGAAGGGGAAATAAAAGGAAAGGTTGTTGGTGTGTAGTAGGTAGTTTAGGTTGAGATAATATTTTGTTGTTTTCGTGATGGAACTACTGTACATATAAAATATTCCATCCATCTTAGTTGTGTTTTTTTTTGTACTATGTCTTATAGGAACTTGTATCTGTTGAGGTTCTGGTATGGTTGGTAAAGAAGTACCGATAGCAATTTCATTATTTTGTTCTAGTTGAACAGGTAAAGAGATACTGGTTATAGTTGGTATCATGTTCTGTACTTGTATAGGATCTGTGTTATCTACAGTACGAGTATCATTAAAAGGAGTTGGTGAGTTTGGAAATTGTTAGTGATCTATTGTTGGAGGTGGTGTGTGATGAAGATGGCATGGTGTAGATGGTTGTAAAGGTTATGGTATAATATGTGATAGAGGTTCATTTGGTAAATCTGTGTAGTCTATATTTGGTAAAGGTGGTCTAGGTTGAGTACTATCATTAGTTGCAACATAAGGAAAGATGGTTTCATAAAAATACACATCTTTGGACACAAAAACTTTATGTGATTCTAAATCATATAGTTTGTATCATTTTTTTCTGGACTATAACCAATGAACATAGAGTTTATAGCTCTTAGCTCAAACTTGTCTTTTTGTGGTTTCACATCAGTAGCATAGCAAAGACTTCTAAAAACCTTCAATGTGGTAAAGTCTGGCTTGGTTTGGTACAAAAATCTCATAAGGTGTTTTCCAAGATAATGTAGTTGTAGGTAACCCGTTGATTATATGTGTAGCAGTTAATATGGTGTCCCCTCAAAATTTTTTAGGTGCATTAGATTGGAACATCAAGGATCTGGAAACTTACAGCAAGTGCCTATGTTTCCTTTCCACCACACCATTTTGCTGTGGTGTGTATGGTACAGTTTTTTTAATGCACTATACCATTATCTAATAGTAGGTTTTGAAAATGTGAACAAGTGAACTCTGTCCCATTGCTAATATAACTGTTTTGGGAGTTAGTTGGAATTGGGTTTTTACCATTTGGAGAAAATGTGTGATAGCTTGGTAAGTTTTGTCTCTATGACTTATAAAAAAATGTACAGGTTGCTTTACTATGCTCATCAACTATGGTTAAAAAGTATCTTGCCCCATTCATTGCAAGTTTCTTATAAGGTCCCTATAAATCTAAATGCAGTAACTTAAAACAATGCTCATATTCAGTAGTACTATTTTGAAAGGGCAATCTACACTATTTAGAGATAGAACAAACATGCATGGATTTTCAAAATCATTTGAAAACTTATCAGCAACATCAAGATGTTTCATTACTTTTTCAGAATAGTGTCCCAAACGAGTGTGCCAAAATTTTGCATTACCCTTATTTTTCCTTATTACATCTGTCAAAGTACCATAAACATCTACTGAATACCTTTAACTCCTTCATTACACTACAAAGTTTTCTTCATAGTAAGTTTAAAAGAGTATATACTTGTCACTGTTTTGATCAAATTAGGATCAAAACTAGTTTTATCTAACATATAAAGTTTCTCCTTCACTCTTCCCACGACAAAAACTTCCTTAGTCCATAGGTCTTGAAAGATACAAATGTCAGGTAGGAAAATAACAATTGAATGGTTATTGGTAAAAAAATTTCTAACAGAAAAAAGGTTGAATTTAAAATCAGGTATGTGTAAAACCCCAATTAATGTAACTTTACATAAGTTATTCACATCTCCTATAAAATCTATTGATTTTTTAGTTCCATTTGGTAAAAGTACAGGTCTTGTTTTGTTTAATTTATTGGTTTTGGTAAAAAGGTTAAGGGACATGCACACATGAGTTGATGCTCCCGTGTCTATTATCCAAGAATCAAAATCAAAATACTTATGCAAGCTTAAAGTATATTGAACAATCTTACCCACAATTTCAATCATTCCTGTAAAGTCCTCAGTAGTTGTTTTGTAATACCTAAAACTTTGGTATTTTAAATTTCCTAAAATCATTAACGTTTTATTTTAAAGAAGTTATTTCGATCGATGATATTTTTTATAGTTAAATTTTGATTTAATAGTATTTATCAATAAATAGTTTTAATGAATTTTTAGGGATTAATTAAATGAAATCATAATTAACGTAATATATAAATTAAGCTTAATAATAATAATAATAATAATAATATAGTAGTAGGAAGAATGAAATTAGATTAGTGCATTGGTGCGTGCACGTGAGAACTTGGTTTTACACATGTTCACATTAAAAAATAAAAAATAAAAAGAAAGAAAGAAAGGAAAGTAGACAAACAAGGCGGTTAATATATATATATATATATATATAAAGTGAAAGATGACCATGTTGCCGAAGAGAGCAGAAGGGGAAGCAAAAGCTAAGTGGCCAAGGAAAAAAAAATTAAATTAAACTTCAACAAATTGTTCCAAATGATTTTGATATCATCGTACTTCTTATTTTATAAACTTTTATAAAATTAATTTTTTGTGAATTATCGAGGTTGTCCTAAACTGCCAAATTTTCGAATTTAGAAATTTTCAATCGTAATAATATATATGATTTTCTATCAAAACTTTATAGCAAAATTTTTAAAAAATCCTATTTGTATTGGTAATCCTATTACAAGCTCATATACACTAATTTCATTGAAAACTGACGCTGACAAAAATTGAGGAACAATCGGTAATAAATCGATTATTATCATGTTTAATCCATAATTAATTAATTTTGGATACATTTAGATATTCAATTATTTATTTAATAAATTAATTTAATTATTAAAATTATTTTATCTTAGAATTATATTTTTGATATAATTAAAAACTAATTGATTAATTAATAATCGATTATTTAAATAATTTCTAGTAATTTTGTTCGTAAGTCGATAATATCAGTGGGTTAGGATTAAGAATTGAAAAGATAATTTGAGCTAATTGACATATTAAGGTGAGTTTATGAAATATATTAATGTATGCCAACCTTTAATTTGATTTATTATTATTGATTCAGTTTTCTTGAGATATAATCACTTATATTTGTTATATGTATATCTATTTTGATATATTGACAGTGGATTTTGTTATCCATATTTAAAATTCATTAAGCCAATTTGGATTACTTGTTGTTAACATTTGTAAATCTATTTAGAACCCATTGTATTATTGATTATCTGAGACCATTTGGGTCTACTATTTTATTTGATTAACCTACCAAGTCAATGACGTAGCCTTGGACCACAAATATATAACTGAACATCCATACTAGTAGAGGGTGAAACTACTAGGTTGTGTGTATCGGTGAATGAACTGATATAGTCAGATTCATCAGTATCCTACCTAGAGACGATTGCTTACTCTAGGCGTATGCTCGGGCAAGTATACGTATTTGGATTTGTTAAGGCTTCTAGGGCTTTTTCTGATATCTATGATCAACTGAGTTCTAACTTATATAATTTGTTTAATGCCAAATTCTTCTGGCACATTTTGATTTGTTGTTACCATATATTATTGAATTGTTATAATGTTATATATATTATATGATATTTCTTTCATGCAACCCCCAAGTAATGGTATGTTTCATAGACTCACTGAGATAAAAGCTTACATCATTATTTTCTTATATTTCAGGTGTTAGAGTAGAGAGATACCTGCCAAGATTGGACTGAGCTTGTTGACCATTTACCATCTCAGGAAGCCATGTATATATTATTTATTTAGTTGCGAATGTATATATATGTGTGTTATTCTAGTGCTCCATAGTATTTGCTGGATTTGAACTTTTATTAATATATGTTTGGATTATAAATATGGTTTGATATGAGTGGTTGTTATTGGAGATCCATGAGGGGTCTTTTGAATTTGAGATTGAAAGCAGATGTGTATAGAAGTGTTTGATTTATTATTTTTAGGAGGTAATATCCTAGATATAGAGGGAATTCTGTCAAAGTTCCAACAGAAAACTAAGATTTATTAAATAATAGCCATGTTTAGTTATGATCCTAGGTTATTATAGGTTAAATGGATTCTTCGAGCTTACGGTGGTCTTAAACTTACTCTTACCCTAGGACCGTCAAACTTCAAAAACTGGGGTGTGACAGTGGTATTATCATAGCATTAGTTGATAAATGGTTAACTAGGAAAACTACTGAGTATAGGTTCCTTTTTTTCCGTTGTATTTCCTTTGATATAGATCTGCATGCCTTGTTATTTTGGAATTCTAAAGTTACTTTGTTTATTTTATTGTTTGATGGATTTGTTTCCATGACTAGGCCTAGGATGTGACCGAGGCTGAGTTGACCAAGGCAGAAAGTGAATATCATTTATTTGAGCTTTTAATAGGATAGATTCATAGAATTGTACATAATTGTCACTCGTTAACTGTGTTATGGTTGATATTAGGCTTTATATATGTGTTGGGATGGTACCTTATAGGATTGCCTTTGGACGTCATGAATCGACCAAAATGAAGAATAGTCTTCTTTACAAACCACGTTAATTGAAGAGTGAACCCATAAGGACTCTGGTCTATTGAAGGTTAAATAATTGATTTTTGATATTTTTAGAGTTTTTAAAACAAGTCTTAGATCTAAGAAATTTGATTTTTAAAAAAAATATTTTAAAATGTGATTTTGAAATATTTATTTTGGAAACTTGTGATAGTAAGATTTTCAGTTTATAAAGGATATTTAAAAATTTTTAGAATATGTTATTTGGTTTTGCCTAATAGTTTAAGGTCCTCTGGATAATTGATAGAGTAGTGGAAAAGACCTTTTGCAATTTTTTTTGGACAGACTTTTAATTGGGCTCTTGTTGGTAGAGGTAGCAAGAGAGTATTTCCTTTAGCACTTAATAGAACTCAAGGGTCTAATACTAAGATCATTGGCACTCTTCCGATTCGAGCTATAGATTTACGAGTAATATTTGATTATGAAGTTACTCATTCTTTCATATCTCCATAATTTTCTAAGAAAGTTGATAGCTTCTGCCGCTATACACCCGCAAGTGCAAGGGGTCGTATCAAGTAGTATAACTAAGTAAGTCTTGGTATCGTTCTCCCAAGGGATTCATATCAGGTTCAATCAATCCATCACTAACTCAATCTCCTAGACTATTGCCTAGCTCACCAATATTTTAGATCAATTTATAACTAAAAACTCAAACTTTAACTAAATTAACTAAGAAAATAAAGAGGGAATGCAAAACTCAAGGATAAAAATCAAGAATGAGAAGCGTTTACCTAGATTTTGAGTCGTATTTAACCAAATTACATGGATAATAAAAAACCTAATGACATTTTTAATTAATCATCAAATGGGTTTTTTCACAAAAAGCTAGGCTTAATTCTTTCTCAAGTGATTAAACTCCTAATTCCTAAGTAATAGAAGGGAATCTCTTCTCACTTCTATTCAATTAGAAAAAGCATTAATATTTAAGTGAAAATTCATAAACCTTAAGTGTCCATGCATCTATCTTTAACAAACATAGTAAACCCATATGTTTTTTAGTGTTCAAAACCCAAACTTTCTATCTCTAGCAAAGCATGAGCAATAATATTCATTAACAACCATGCCATTGAAGATGGAAATTCAGAAAATATAAATAAAAAATATAACTTAATGAAAAACCTAAACATTCATTGAGTAATAATGTGATTAATCCATACAAATAGCAAATATTTTTATAATCTAGGTAAACAAAGAGTATTTAGTTCATAATTACAAGAAAACAATAGAAAATAGAAAGAGAAGAGAGAGAAACTAAGAAAGCCATATGGAATCTTAGGTCAATACTTTAAACCCTTGATACCCTTATTGATTCTTGCTTGAAAATTGATGTGGTTGTACTATTCCCTCTCAAGTTTTGCTTCTTAGTCTCTTTTCCCACGAACTTGGCTCTCTAAGTTTTTTCTAACCTTTTTAAAAACTCCCTTTTTTTGCTCTAGTCTATGCTTTTATACTGTTGACTTCTGCGTGCTCACGAGCTTCACTCACGGGTGTGAGCATTGCTCGTGAGCTCCTAAGGCATTTTCCCTTTTTTTTTCCAATTTAGTATAGTGGCTCACGGGCTCCAGTCACAGCCTTGAGGCCAGCCTTTAGTCATGCCTTCCCAATTTGTGCCTTGTTAACTTTAGTCCAGCAACTGTCTCCAAGCTCACGGGCACTTATCAAGCCCGTGAGCTAGCCCATGATTACCTTACTTGCTTGCTTTTGCTCCTTTTTCCTCAGTTTATGTGCCAATTTTGAAGTATTGTGCTACTTAGCCTTGAACCAGTGTTTTAACATGGAAGAACTAAAAATACACTAGAACAAACAAATTAAACACAATTTGATATAGATAATGGCCAATAAATGAGGAAAAATTTAGGTATAATTGGCCATTATCAAACTCCTCTACACTAGGCTTTTTCTTGTCCTCAAGCAAACCTAAGCACGATCAAAACACAACTTCCAATTGCCATTTTTCCAAGACTTAAAATTGAGACAAAAGAAAAAGGTAAAAATCACTTGAATAGATATCTGATTTTCACAATGCTTCGATATCATGACTAAACTAGGAACACGACCATCGAGTTCGGAATCCATGAAGGCACTATTCTCACAACCTAGCTCTAATGCAATTCAATCACATAATCAAACGTCTAGTCCCAAAAACATGGCTAGCATTAAGTCATTTAACCTAAGCATTCCTCGAGTTACTTAATCAATCTTTCTTGGGAACCAAAATTTTTTTCTCTATTTTGTGCAAACAATCATGAAACTTTCAATTTTTCCAAGGGACCCGACTTAGATAAACTTGTCACTGGTCTTTTGACGTAAAGGTAAACGTTTTATGGCTCAACCCCCAGTTAATCAACTAGTCACGGACTTGTTTAGCTGGCTACTAGCACTATTCATGATTTTGCTTTTAAATATCACTTTTTACAATATGAAACTAGCATAATAGATTATATTTTTCAAAGTCCCATTTTCTTTTTATATAATTTTTCATAAATGCACTTATTTTTATTTTTGTTTCATTTCTTAAGAAGATCAATCAAGCTCTCAAGTACTAGCTCTAGTTTCCTAACCTAATTCATGCCAAAGAAAAGGACTATACATATTCGATAGTGACTAAACTCTTTAGAGCATAGTCATAGGAATCGTGCCAAGTGGACTCTTACAATCAACTACTATGTTCAAAGTTTAACTGAAAATTGAAGTTAATTATGAAAACTAGAATCTATATGAGTGATTTTTAAAATTTTTTTGTCCAATTTTAGAGTCCTATTAAAATGCAAGTGGAACTTGTAATGTTTTATGCTTAGCTTTGTTGTTCCTGTCCCAGGCATTCATGCATGTTAAAATTAACTAAGCATACAATCATGCACTCAAACAATCATTCACCCCTATACTTAAACCACACATTGACCCTAATGTGTGTAAAAATAATAAAGAAGAGAAGGGGGAAAAGTACTGTCTTGAAACGGAAGGTGTCTAGCCTTCCTTAATATTACAATTCGAGCTAAAGTAGAAATTTAAGCACTACAAACCATGGTTAGAGTTGGTTTCACATCAAAACCACAAAATAATAGCACAATTCAAGTTAAGCAAGTACCAAAAACATTAATTAAGAATAAATATCCAAAATAGAAACAGTACAAATCCAAATAAAATATAAAGAAAAAAAAATGAAAGCATGAGTAAAAGATGAGATAGAATCCACAGCCACAAGATCTAGAAGGTGGGGCTCAATGAGTCATCATCATCGTCATCATCATCACCCTCTAGGTCCTCATCTGTCTCCTCCTCAGCCTCTGCATCTAAGCTAGAATGTGAGACAGTGGCTGGAGAGTTGCCCGAAAGTGTCTCAGTCTCTAACTTGCTGCTTTCCTCCTTATCCTCTGGTGGCACTGAAGACGATGCATCGGGATGACTTAGAGCTGGTGACAAAGGTTGAGCTGGCTGTGCTGGGGGTGAAACGGATCTCTTCGATTTCTTTAACTTCAACTTCTTTAGGATTTTATTTAGGATTTTAGAGAACCAATTCCTCTATCGACGCTCCTCCTAAAGATCCTCTAAGATGTCCTACTGCTACCTCTGAAGGTGCCCAATATCCATCTGGATACATCTCATGCTTTCCTCGACACCAGACCTTGGGCTATAGTAGGAGAAGAAGGCCCCTTTGAGGAAGATGAAGCTTCAAGAGGTGGAGCTGAAGATGAAGCTGGATCACGACACTTGTGTTTCTTCTGTTGCAACATATATTTGATTAATTCTATGTTAAATAGCATCGTGGGTCCATCAAGAGTCATGTCCTCAACTATGTGGGCAACACCCAACTTCCGAGCTCGTAATGTAAGATTCGCCGTATAGATAACCTTTGATACCCCGATTCACTAAGTCATTCAAGGTCCATGTTAAAGAATAAGCCACATTGACTCAAATATTTTTCTTCATGTAGCAAAGAAAGAACATGTTGGATTTATTGACATGACCTTTCGATTGAGACAGTGGAGAAATGGACTTTCCAAGGATGTAATATGCATATCTTAAAGCCAGGTCCTTAAACTTTGAGGCTTTGCTTTATGCTATCTTCCATGGCCCAGAAGCTAGCTCTGCCTAAGACTTATCAGTTGAGGTTAATTCTGAAGAGAAGTTCACTTCTAAATTCCAATACACCAGGGAGTTGACTTCATCATAAGTGCATAGCCCAAAATCTTCAGCCAAATCATTTATGCTTTTGGGGAAGTCTTGAAGTCCCAACCAGAATTTGATTACTCGCTGAGCATGGTTGGACTGCTTCTTTGGCCATTATAGGATGCATAAAAATTCTAAGGTGAGCTCTCTGTAAGTGAGATCCTGGGTGTCATAGAGGTTCTTCCACCCCGATTGATTAAACAAGAATTGCAACAGTTCACACTATGGTAGACTGGCCAAAAACCCCCCACCCAAGCACGTAACAAGCATAAAATGGCTTGTTCCCTAAAATTTTGAGCTGGTCCCTCTGCCATTACTTCAAAAACTTGACACATGGATGATCTAGATTGTATTGCAGGCTGCCGCCTCCATGACCTCTAGGGTGATGCCCTTTGGGTGGTGGTTGTGATGGTCTTTTAGCCGGTGCCTTCCTTTTCTATTTCATATGGGAGATGAGGAAGCCAGGCGCTTGCCCACAACTTTCAAAGTGGAAGATGCGCCCATGCTTTTCCTGAAGGAAAAATTATGGAGTCGCGCAATAGAAGCAGAAAAGGAAAAATCGAATCGGGAAAGGATTCAAATTCTGGTTTTCAAAAACATTTTCAAAAGCATAATTTTACTAAATCTCTTTTAACAAAATTAGGTTAGGTAATTATTCAAACACTTTGAAACATTTCCATAACCTAGGGTTTGAGTATAAAACATTTTATCAAAACTCTTTTAACAAAATCATTAGAAATTTTCAAACACTTTGAAAATTAAGTTCTATGTTAAAACTCTTTTAATTTAGATGATTTAGTCATTTATCAAACTCTTTGATAAAT
>CAOJBK011381597.1:0-30221 GCA_948294925.1 Codiaeum variegatum | reverse complement strand
TCTTTTATTTTGAAGCATGTGGAATAACCTATCAATGCGATGTAATCAGTATCTTTCACTTGACTTTTCTCATTAAAAAAGTTAATTAACAGTGTAGGATTAGGAAGATTGAGTGCTTGGTCATGGTTTGGTAGTTGAACTATGTGACTTCTACAAGACTGTTAATTGAACTCTTATTGAAATATATTGGCAACAAAAAAAAGATCAACACTAAAATTATTTCTTTTGTTTCTTTTTCTTATCCTTCTCTCACTGTTTATAATGAATATTCATCAAACATTTCTCTATGTTGTGCTGCAAGTGCTTTATGGAATATTTGGCATGATTTCTTGAAAATGCATAACAACTATATTATTACATTCTAATTTGTCATATGGAATTTAAAATTCAGAACAGTTTGATGTGTATAAAAGGAGATTTTGTGGTTTGGTTATAGTTTGAATGTTTGTAAGATTTTGGATGCATTACTTTGCATTTGATAATATTCTACAAAAGTAAGGTGATTTGAAGCTTCAAGTTAGAACTCTGGAGTCTGAAAGGGCATTTTAGCATGTTGCTGCTGTTCAGAAGACAGTAAGTAGTGTAAGTTTGCTTGAATTCATAACCAACAGAAAGTTCACTTACTGAATAAAATATACCAATCAATGCATTGACATATTTCTTGGGGGAAACTAATGTTATGTCTTGGTTTAGAAGACTTAAATAGCTTACTAGTACTCTATCTAAATTTACATGTTATATATGTTTGGTTCCAATTTTGATTAAGTAGTTTTCGTAAATTCTTTGAGATGTAAAAGTTGGTTTTTGTTAACGACTTAGCGTGAAAATGATATATCGTAAATCCACAATAGGGAAATTTCAATTTATAAGGCACTTCATGCAATAAAATATAATGGTCAATTTATCAAATTATGAGTTAAAATATAATGAAATCATAATAAAGAAGTAATGGGCTTATATGTGAATTTGTCTCAATGAATAATTCTTTGTATTATCTATGAAAGATGCAAGAGAACAAAGAGAGAGAAAAATAGAAGTTAAAGCGCTCTTCTTCTTCCTTCTATTATCTTTTTTAGTTATAGCTTTTGTAGAGGATAATTAACAAGATTGAGGTCTTGTTATAAATTTTTACAGGGACTCTTGTCCTCAAGCTAAAGACATTATAAGAGAACAAGTGAAGCTTTTTTACAAAAGACAAAAAACACTGCAATTTCATGGCTCATAAACCTCTTCCATGAATGCGCTATACTGGTAATTAATCATTAATTTTTATTTTATGTATTTAAGCTTCCTATTTTATTGTTTAGTTTCACTAGTAAATATATGTTTATACTTATATGTGTAAAATGCAGACCTATATAATAGAGTTCACAGTCTCTGAAAACACTCTAAAGTGAAAGTCAAGGATGAGAAGACTTTTCTTTGGTGATAAGCCAGTTATTGTTTTTGGATTCCTTAAGAACCCAGCTATTCACTTACAGCTTTAGGATTCAAATTTTTATGCTTTCTTTTGTGATTTATAAGGAAGCTAGAGGAGATTATGGTTTTAGGCTAAAATTTTATTTTTTAAATAGTTGGTCTGTATTATTATTTATTCGATGGCTCTTTTAATTTTGTAAAATGTAAAAGAATATTATATTATCGAAGAGGGTAAGAAATTTATATTTAACATTTAATTTAAATGAACAAAATTAATTTATAATAATTTAACTGAGAATTGTAAGAATTTTATTATAAGAACCGAGTCGGATTGGATTGACCGAATCGAACCAAAAGTACCGAATAACCATATTAAATTCAATTTAGTTTTTCATTATTTTTTATTTATCTCCAATTCTTGAATTTTAAGGAACTGTAAAGTTCAGTTTGGTTCGGTTCTTTTTCAATGATCGAGCCAAACCGAAGCATCCTTAGCTCTAGGTGTAATCATAATCTTTAAGCAGTTCTACCCATCTTCTCTACCTATGATTGAGCTCATGCTTGTAAAAAATATACATGAGGCTCTTGTGATCAATAAATATCTTACATGTCTTTCCATATAGATAGTGCCTCCAAATCTTTAAAGTAAAGATAACTACCATCATCTCCAAATCATGAGTGGGTACTTTTTCTCATGTCTCTTCAACTTATGTGAGGCATAAGCAATTACCCTACCATGTTGCATCAGAACGCATCCTAAACCAACCTCGGAAGCATCACAATAAATAGAATATCTTTCTAACCCAGATGGAAGAGCTAAAACTAGTTTTAAAGTCAAATGAGTCTTGAGATCTTTAAAACTCTATTCACAAACCTCAGACCACTGAAACTTAACATTCTTTTTGTGTCAATTTGGTGAGAGGAGTTGCAATACAAGAAAATTGCTTCACAAACTGCCTATAATATCAAATCAAACCTAAGAAGCTATAAATCTCTGACACTGATGTGGGTCTTGGCCAATGACAGACATCTTCAATTTTCTTCTCATCAACACTCACCCCATCTTTAGATACAACATGCCATAGAAAAGCTATTATGTCTAGCCAAAATTCACACTTAAAGAACTTAGCATAAAGCTTATGTACCCTTAAGGTTTGAATTATAAGACTCAAATGCTACTCATGTTTGATTGGCCTTAAACCTACCACAAGTGCCTAGGTCAATTACAGTAGATTAAGGTGCACAAAGTATCATTCCAATAAGAAGGATTTTTTTCAAGTATCAAATTAAGAAATTCTTATATTATTTAGACAATGAGTTAATAGTGAAGTTGTTGTAAAATAAATAAATAATGTATGGAGCAACTAAGTTTATAAGAATGTTAAATAAGAGAAAATAATCAAAGCAAGAATTCTATGACTAGGATTTCACCAATTAATTTCTTCAATGGTATTAAAATAATTACAAGGTTAATATTATTTATTTGTATTGATTGAATTTCTTATGTGTGCATTCTCCTTTTTCAAGGTAGAAACATACATTTATATCAATCTTACATTTAATTTTGAATCGTAAAAGTTGATATAAAATCATTAAGAATAATGAAATTTACAATTAAAATCACACCAACTATATGTACATAACAAAAATAAAAGAACATAAATAAGTAAAGCACATCTTATTTTTAGATTACGTATATGTAAAACTAATAATATAAAATAGTAAAACTAATAACTAGCAACAACATGTAGGAAGTTAGTTACATCATACATGCAATTAGTATTATTTAAAGTATATTAACAAATATATATGTAAAATTATTACTTTTATATGTTATGTACAAAGGTATATATTTATTCTTTTAACACTAGATAATAGATATAAGTACTATAATATATAAGTGTATGAAAATCAATATATATATATATATATATATATATATATATATAAAGAGAGAAAAATAATTGAAAAAAAAAAGATATATCATTTTTTAAAAGTATATATAAATTATTGTAATATAATTTTGTTCAATTTAATTTTTCACTCATGTTAGACTCAAAATATAATGATCATTAGGTTGCTTCATAGGTCTTCTTTATCATTTGTTCATTGATTGATATTTTCAAAACATGCACTTCATATTTGAAAATAAAAACATACATAATAAAAGTAAAAAAAAAAACTGATTAAAACTTATAAAATTATATTCATAATCCAACAAGAGTTAGGTAAAATATGTATAAAATTACTACTTATCAGTGTTCCGTTTTGCTCTTAGAATACACTAGAATATTGACTATAGACACTATGATAAAATGATCTAGAAATAAAAATGATCTAATGATGGCTTGAAAACCCTGTTCATCATATCAATAAAGGCCGCAGGGGCATTAGTAAGGCCAAAGGACATCATAAGAAACTCATAGTGTCCATACCTACTCATGAAAGCAGTGTTGGGAAATGTCTTCATTTTTTTATATAACAAGATTGTATATCAATCTTGGAAAACTACCATGTACCTTAAAGCTTGTCAAACAAATCATCAATCCTTGGAAGAGGATATTTATTACACACAGTCATCTTATTCAATTGTCTGTATTCAATGCACAACATCAAAGATCCATCCTTCTTTATAAAAAATAATATTTTAACACCCTAAAAAAGAAGCATTAGGGAAAATAAAACCCTTATCTAACAAGTCTTTATGTTGCTCTTTCAACCCTTTTAGTTCGACAGGTGCCATTCAGTAAGGAGGCATGGATATGGGTTCTATTCTAAGAGCTAATTTAATAGAAAATTCATTCTCCTACTTTGGGGGTAAACCTGGTAAATCCTCAAGAAAAACATCAGCAAACTTCTAAATAATAAGAACCAACCATAAATTGACACCCTTTGGCTGAGTGTCTATAACATAAGCTAGATTCCCCTTACACTTCTTATGAAGCAGATGTCTAGTGCTCAAGGTTGATATTAGATTATAAGGAATATTACTATGATCAACCTTAAATGAAACTATGGCTCTTTTAGAATTTTCATTGTCTTGATAAGAAGCTAACCAATCCATCCTCAAAATCACATCAAAATCAAACATGTCTTGTAATACAAGATCGACTACTAACTATGTATTCTCAATATGAACTGCACATCCCATATGAATGAAGTATACATCTATCCTATCTCTTAAAGACATAATTACTGATAAAAAACATTCTAGTTAGGTAGATGGTATAACAAGCTTCTTAGAGAAAAATGGAGAAATAAATAAATGGGTGCTTCTAGTATCAAACATCACTCTAGCATCAAGTGAAAAAAATAGGAAGTGTACCTATCACCACTATATTGGATGAAAGAACATCTTGTTGGGTCAAAGTAAAGACCTTAGCCTATCCTCTACAAGCTGATGTCTAACCCTAAATTTGAGTCGATACTCTACCTTGAGTACCGTTACCACCATGACTATGACCACCTGAGCATTAACTCCTACCATCATACTAAGAAACTGGCTAAGCATAAATAGGAGGAGTTAGAAGTGTTACTTAACTAGAACCCTAAGTCCCCTTTCGATTAGGACAATCCTTCCTTCTATGCCCAAGCTATCCATAACCAAAATAAGTTCGAGTAACCCAATGACATGGTCGATCCCCATGATTATATGCCATACTAAGAACAAGTGGTAGAAAAAGAGCCTATAGGACTGTACCCTATAAATCCTGGCTAGGATTTTTGATCCTACATCTGAACAATCTTATGTTGTTGAGCTCCCTGTCTTAATATAAGTTGAGAACTTTGCCTATTTAAACCCTTATTGATTACTCTTTTTGTAATAGTCATTTCCTCTATTAAACTGGTTGTCATGACTCTTAATTTTTTGGAATTGTACTAAGCACGTGCAACTCCTATAACCGATGTCAAGCTAGTAACATCATCTTAGAACTGATGCACTCTAAAATCTCATATCATGCATGCATCACATCTAAAAACTTTGTAAAATCTATGAAGGCATCCTCGCCACTAAAAGTTGGAGGGCTTAGTTTCATAAAATCATTAGTGTCTGAAAACCTAGCCCTATCTTGATCTGAACTATGTGATAACCTTAGATATAAACAGACTCATGCAATTAACTATGGTGTGATAGTATTAGTAGATTGGGATGTCTGAGATGTAGTGGCAATCTATGGACAAAGCTAAGTAGGTGGTTGAATCTTTCTAGTAGGTTATCCAACTAGTTGGGATGTTTGTCCAAATTGCTATGGTGTAATCTCGGATGGCTACGATGTCTGACCAACTGGCTCCAATGGCTTTATAGCTTACTATGATGTTCATCTAGCTATCTGAGTCCCTCACCTAATAGCATGATATGTCCCAATAGTATGAGAAGGCACATCATGAGCAATTTATGTTGGTATCTCATCAGTCATCTCCTATTGAATAGTAGTTATAGTCCTAGTCATTGTTCTTTTATTATGAGCCATAATCATATTTATTCAAGAGACTAGGCAAATATAAGAATGACAAATTGTAGTGACAAAGATACTATTTTACGCAGATGGACAAAAGTAAGGATAACATGTACAAAGATGATATGGATCCTAAACTTTGTAAGTTTACAAGAACCTAACCTAAGCCTTGAAGCGAGAATACGAAGTCGCGCAACAGAAACATAAAAATTTCGTCAAAAAACTGATGTTACTCGATTTTTTATATTCAAAAACTTTTATAAAATATTTACCATATCAAAACACTTTTGACATGATTAAGTTTAGATATTCATTAAACACTTTAACAAATTACTAAACCCTAAGTTTGAACCCATATTCATTATCAATGATTCTCTATCAATTATTGTGCAAAACATAATAGCAACAAAGAAGGGTTATAATATATCAAATACCTCAACTCCCTCATTCATTTAGCTCCTCGAATGTGAAGCCTCTAGTTTGACTCACACCAAAGCTATCCCAATGGCTTGTGTCTCCTTTCCTCCTTGAAGAAACTTGAACCCTCTCTTGGTTGCTCAATTTGTTGGTTCTTACTTCTTACTTGAGAACTTGAGACCTTAGGGATTGTGTTTGGACTTTGGTTCTACACACACTCTCCTTCCCAAGGATTTAGAAGTAAAGTTTATAATTGAAGAAGTTTTCTTCAGGAATAAACTCCCTCTCACTAAATGGTGGGTGAAAATTTAAACTTTCTCTCTCTAGCTCTTGAGAGCTTTCCTCTCTAACTTCAATGAAGCAGAAGATGAATAGTGAAGAGTTCAAATTGTGAAAGCCAAGCGATGATACAACCCATTTATATAACCATACTCTTAAACCTAATCTTCCTTAAATTAAGAAAAAGTTAGGCAAGATGATGTAGGTTACTTGTGCTAGTAAGCAATTGACTTATTGACTAATTAATTAGTCAATAATCAATCTTATTAGCACCAGTAATTAGTAGGGATCACATTTGCCTATAATTAATCACATCACATGTAATTAATTATTATCAACCATAGTCCATACCTAATTAGAAATGAATGTCGATGATTAAACCCTTGACATTACATGGACCCCTTGATTATCATTACCATGCACTCAAATCCTTTCATTACGGAAACCTAATCTCAGCTAGGGTCATGGAAAAGTCAAACCCTATATGCCAGATCATATGACTTCTATCTAGTTCTAATTCTCAATAAACCGATTCCAACTAGAAATTCTTTCTAGTGAATCTATGCTACTTTAGCCAAGGATTTATGAATCGAGAACAACCAGAAGTCATAGGATTCCTTCCTTATAAACCCAAGTTAATGAATTCTTTCTTGGAGATCACTTATCTCAACATACCACTAGTTATTGCCACCACATGCCATATACCAACACTTGATTAGCATCGGTATGTAAGCAGTAGCAAACCATAGCCATAAATATATTAGATAACATGTCACCTCAAGTCTAAGGATTATGTGCACAATTATAATCTAGATGATCAAACATTGATTGGGGAATAAAACCCATGTGTCTATCATCTAATGTCATTGTTTGACTTAATCAACATATGAGTGTCCACATGTTTCCATGACATCACATGTCTGTAGTGTGAGACTCACTACCTCTATACCAACAAGTATCCCATACCTGTCATGGATGACAACAGAGGTGACAATCTATCTGGATTAATAACGTTCTTACCAATAATCCTATGACTGAGAACTTACTTTAAAGTCTATGACAAAAAGAATCTATCTCCACATTCTCAACCTCTTAGAGAATAGATTCTTTTACATAGAACTTAAAGAATATATATATGTAATGGACTAAAATGAAATCAATCATTAAACGAAAACATATATATTAAGCCATAAATTGGATTCAAATTATAAGAATATACATAAAGTACACGTTCTAGGGTATACAACCCTAACAAGCCTTGATACCAACTTTGTCATGACCTAACCGTAGAGCATGACTAGCATGTAAACTATTAACTAGTCTATGCAAGCCTCACATACAAATATACTTCTAAGCAAAATAAATAAAGTTCTTAACAATAGAAATAAAAGTTCAAAAACTATAGTTACAAATTTTAAACCTAATCCTAAAAGTAAAATGTGGAGTTCGAACAATTACAAATAATCCAATAAAAGAAATAAAAACAACGTCCGAATAAAAAAATAACTGTATGCCCCGACGAACAGTAAAGTCATGCCATACTAGAAGCAAGGAAAAAAGCAAACTCCTTCAGAAAGCAGAATAATGCTCGAACTAGCTATAGAAGATTATTGACCTAAAGCCAAATAATAGACAGAAAAAAATGTAGTTTGAGCTAAAGTTTAGTGAATGATAATCATAACACACAACAAAATAAGAATAGGAAGACACACAAATAATTTTGTTGCTTATTATCATTTTAAATATGATAATGTAATAAAAAGTGATAACATAGATAATAAACATAGAAAATAATTAATTTAAACAAAAGAAATTGAAAATTGGTACAATACAATTGAGCAGTGATACTCCACACCACCAAAGGCCAAATAAAAGGTAAACACGCTACCATAACAAATATATTGATATTTCATTGCAAATGCTCTAATACAAGTCAATAAGGATAAATGGTGTATGATAGCAAAAATGCACCTAATATCGTGGTGGTTCTTAAGGTAAAGCCTAGACAATGGATATAAGAATAAAGTATGTGTACCGATTTAAAACATCAAAACAATATTAAACAAGTCCAGGTAAGTTCAACAGAGTAAAATAACAAATTCAAAATAGTAAAACTAATAATTTAAACTTGTTTTGAAAACTTGTCAAATAAGATAAATGAAAGGTAGTGTTTATTTAATAATATAATTGCATAAGTCAGATAGAATAAAGAGTAAAAAAAAGTATCATATGGTTTCGCGTATTTTTCACATATAGGTCGTGGATTTTTTTTGACAAATAGGGGTCCAAGGTTTATATTTTTAGCAATTAGGGGTCCACTACCTTAATACTGTCAGTTAATGTTTATTTAGCATAATGAACACTAACGTGACATAGTCAACATTTACGTGGCACCCACAAATAACAATAATGTGACATTGTAGGTCCCTTTTATTAATCCAAGTGAAAAATGTAGAGACTACAAAGTGTCATATCAGTGTTGTCATGTAACTGAATAGATTGATAACTAGAATCCACAGTGACATGCCAATGTTGATTATAGGTTCTTTGTCATAATTTATTATGCCACGTCAATTTTTACTATGTCAAATTAGCATTTTACTTACATTGTCAATGTTGTGTACCCTTGATTACTAATGATACTAAGATTGTAGACTCCTAATTTCTAAAAAAAATAAATCTTAAATCCCTCTTTATAAAAAAAATTACATATTCATAAGTAAAATGCACGAAACCACATGGTACTTTTTTGTACTTTTCCCTAGAATAAACAAATAACTCTAAGAACCTATTCTCAGCAACCTATTAGCTTTAATGGACATAATTTTTAATTGTAATAATAATAAAAATAAAAAGATTATTCATTTTATTTCATTTCTTTTACTACTTTTATTAGCCCATCAAATAATTTTCTATTCACTCACAATCATATTAGATCATCACATAAAAATGAATCATAATAACAATAATAGTCATAGTAAGATAAAATTAGATTAGATTTAACTTAGATAATTATTTAGGTATTCTACATCATCGAGTACTAAGTACCCAAAACATTTGAAACTAAATACTTTTCCTCACCCAATCAAATCATTAATATAATTTTCTAAATTGAATTTTTAAAACACACTCTACACTACCTCACCCACCCAAATCACTTAGACTAATCTTCGATGTCGAGTTTTCTTTCATAGCCCTCCTTCCTTCATCCAAAATGATAATTATAAGATTTTGACACCCATTCCTGGATTTTCCAAATATCTTTTGAGTTTGAGATCACCATAAAATTGGTTTCAATTTCATAAATTTACATAGAGTTATATAGATAGCCAAAGAAAATAATAAAAATAGAGAATGAAATAAACAATAGGGTTAACAAGATTTCAGTTGTACCTTTAAATGAAAGTTATATTTTGCTTGCTCAAATTGCAATCTTACATATTCCCACTTTTATTCCTTATCACTTCCATTCATCTCAAAGTATTTTCCTAGAGTACATTATCCATCTATGATTAAGAGGTAAAATTTAAAGAGAGACAAATTATGATGTGATCAATTATTAATAAAATGATAAAAACAACTAACAATGAAGGAAAAAGGGAATATTTTTCAAAATCTATAATCCAAGCACTTTATTTTTCATTTCACAATCCACTATTATACATAGTGCATCAATTATATAGTTTCTGCATAATTTGACTCATATTCATGCATTCAAATAGTAAAAATCTACATTAGAAAAAGAAAAAAAGAGAGAAAAATCAAAAGGAAAGAAAAAAAATTAAGAGAAATAAAAGAGAGAGTAAGAAAAAAAATTAAGAGAAATAGAAAAAAGAGTGAATATTAAAGAGAGAGAGAGAGAGAGAGAAGAAACAGAGAGGTACCAGAAAAGGGAGAAAACAAGAAGACCAACGAAACAACCTCCATCACATTAAAGCTTGAATAAGATGGGGTAAGCTTTAAAGTAGATAATTGATGATCATCCCATCTTGGGGTAACTTCGAGCAATAGAGATCGAAAAGATGACATGTCGCAACGATAGATTCTCATGCCAATCAGGTAATATCTTTTAAACAATTAGATCAAACTATGATATTCACTGTCATTACTCATTTTCTCTGTTGATTCTACACATAGAAAATTCATAAAGAGGGATAATAAGCGAATATCATATTTTGACAACATTTTACTCATTCATCATGATTCATATTCATCTTTTGTGCCTTCAAAAACTAATGCTTTATTTTTATGTGAATCACTGATGTCTTACTTTCTAAACAATTTACTTTTTATGCATTTTATTTTTCATGCTATTAATTCATATTTAAATTTAAGCTTAGTTACCCAAAAAATTCCAAACTTTGGCACATTTTTCAAATCTATCCAAAACTTCTATAGATTTATCAATAAAATACCTAACCTTTGTATTTTTTTTTGTTTGAATAAAATAGGAATCTGGCCAATTATCAGGTCAAACTCGACACGTGTCTCCGGAATTTGCCACATAGGCTGACACATCAAATTAACTTTCTAATTATCTAAAGGCTTAATTACCCAAAAAAATCCTAAACTTTGGCATATTTTTCAATTCTATCCAAAATTTCTAATTTTATCAATATAATACCTAATCTTTATATTTTTTGAATAAAATAAGAATTTGGCCAATTATTAGGCCAAATTTAACATATGTCGCCAGAATTTTCTACCTAAGCTGACACATCAGACTGACTTTCTAATTATTAAAAAATTTAAAATGAATTAAAAAAAATATTTATAATGTAATTGAAAAAAAAATAAAAAATGATTTCAAATAGAGAAAGCAAATGAGACACTGAGATCAGCAATTTCCCTTTATTAACCCTAATCCAAAATCCATCCCTTAAATTAAAGTGGAAATATTATGTTGTTGTAATGGTCATTTTATTTCTAGTTAGTTTTGTATTCAGAAATGTGTTTACTATGTCAAGTTATGGCAAAGCAAATATGTTGAGCTTGCCATAACTTAAAACATGTGAATACCCAAGGCCAAAATTCAAAAAACTTTTTTGGAATGCTGCTAAGAGCACATGTGAGTCACAATTTCATGCAGGAGTGAAAGATATTAAGGATGAATCTGTTGATACCTAAGAATTGTTTGTCAAGAAGGACCCTCATGTATTTTGCAAAGCTCTTATAAGTACATCAAAAAGGACAGATATTATTTATAAAAAAATCTATGAATCCTTTAATGGTTATATAGCTAAGTCAAAGGCCAAGCCAATTATTGACATGTTGGAAGACATAAGGGCATATTTAATGGTTAGGAGACCATAACATTGAGTTGCAAATAACATAATAAAATAATTAATACACACACCAACTGAGCAAAAAAAAATGCAAAGGGTAGATATTTTTAGTCATTCTACTATTGTAGATGAATGACAACAACTTTGTGATTTAACAATTTAGAGGATCAATTTTAGATTAGGGTTAACAAAGAAAAAATTGATTGTCTCAGTTTCTCATTTGATCCTCTATTTGAAATCATTTTTTGATTTTTTTTTCCAATTATATAATAAATATTTTTTTAATTCATTTTAAATTTTTTAATAATTAGAAAGTTAGTCTGATGTATCAGCCTATGTGATAAATTACGATGACACGTGTCGAGTTTTGCCTGATAATTTGCCGAATTCCTATTTTATTTAAAAAATACAAAAGGTTAGGTTTTATTGATAAAATTAGAAGTTTTGGATAAATTTGAAAAATATGTCAAAATTTGGAGTTTTTTTAGATAATTAAGCCTTTTACTAATTAGAAAATTAATATGATATGTCAGCCTAGATGGCAAATTCCAGCGACACATATTGAGTTTAGCCTAATAATTGAGTGGATTCCTATTTTATTTAAAAAATATAAAGTTCAAGTTTTTTATTGATAAAATTAGAAGTTTTGGATAAATTTAACAAATGTGTCAAAGTTTTGTGTTTTTCGGGTAATTAAGCCATAAATTTATTGCCATTAATTCATATCTAATTTTCTACAATTTAAATTTTTCATGCCATTAATTCAAATTTATTTTTTTTGTCCATTAATCCAAATTTATTTTTTTCTATTAATTAAAATTTACTTTTTCTGTTATTAATTTAAATTTAAAATTTCTGGCATTAATGCAATTTAATTTTCTATCATTAATTCAAATTTATTTTTCCTGTCATTAATTGAAATTCAATATTTCGCCTTTGATTTTACTTTTATTGTTATTAATTAAAATTTAATTGTCATGCTATTAATTTAAATTTAGTTTTCATGTTATTAATTCAATTGATTTTTCTTGCTATTAATTCAAACTAGCTTTTATACTCGTGCGTTACACGGTTTATTTATAATTTTTGTAAATTATTTTTCATATTTTTTTTATTTTTAAATTTTATTAATTAAATTAATTTCTACTATATAAATTTATTTCAATTTAATTGACATATTTTAAAACTTAAGAAGAATTAACAATAATTTATAAATAAATATAATTGAGTATTCAAATATTTATTCAAAAATTATCTTTTAAATTTTTTATTTATGATAATATTTTAACTTATATTTAATTAAATATTATCTTTTTTAATATTTCCTATATCAAATCATAACAAACATATAAATTTTTAAAAATATATCACTATTTATATTTTAATATTATATACATATTAAAATATGAAAATATTTATGTCAAAGTGCGTTATAAATATAATTATAATATAATAAAATATTTTATAAATTAAAAAAAAAACTAATATTATCATTGTATATGAGATAAATTTATTTTTAAATATGATATGAATAATCGTCTTGAGGGGCGCGACCTAACGGTAAGTATCTAATAGTTGCACGTTCTATATTCGATTCTCAGAGCAGGTAAGATCTAAAATTAATTTAAATATTAGTCCACCCTCCTACCTTTTTAAAATAATAAAAATATATATATGAATAATCAATAATTTCATTTACAAAATCAATAACATATTATACTTATTAAATATTAAATTTAAAATCATTGCATAAAATATAATAATTATTAATATTAATTTATTATTTTTACTATAATTATTTTATAGCATTTTTAAAAAATATAATTAAAATAGGATAATTGATTTAATTAATTAAAATGGTGAATTAACGTAAATCATATAGTGTAAAATAATAATTAATTTATAATTTATTAAATAATCATCATCATATAACAATATGAATTTGGTTTCTCTAAATTCATAAAAGAAAAATTTAAGAACTCATAAAAAGATAGACTAATCTAATGATTTATAACAAAAATAATTGAATAAAAATGATAAAAATAATTTATGATAATTACTATAACAAAAAAAATAGAAGTAAAAATTTAAACCTTAAATGTTATGTATAAAAAAATATGAACTTTTAACTACTTATTAAACAATATCATTTCAGAGTTCATGATTTACTCTTTCTTTTGATATTCATACCTCACAATTAATATATTTTAATTTTTAATTTTAATAGCTATCATCACTCCTACTTTTTAAATAAATTCTCATAATTTTTAGCAATTTGATATCTATTGCTAAAAAAAAAGTGATAAATGGTGAGAAAAAATTATTGACAATTGAAATAATGTTCATTATATATATATATATATATATATATATATATATATATATAAATAAAGAGTATTCTTTCCCCTTTTTTCGCGTGAAAGTTGCTCAAATCCCAACAACTAAAACTATTTCTTATTGAGTTTCTCTTATGCTATATATGTTTTATTCAATTATTCTTTTGCTAATTTTGTGGGTGGCATCCTGGAACCTGTAGTAACTCGACTTGTTACTAGAAATATTAATCGGAGATTATTAAGCAAATTGTTAAAATTAATGAATTTTGAGATTTTAAACTAATAGAAAAAGGTTTTTAAATTGGTTTTATTGTAACTATTTAAAATTGATTTCCTAACAAAAATATTACAAAAATTGATTTAATTTTAAGATTTGTGATTTATAGAAAAATGTTTTAAATTATTTTCGATTTGGCTTTTTAAATTTTATATAAAAATGTTGAGAAATAAAGTTTATAATTGTGCAATTTTAAATTTTTTAAAAAAAATCTTCAAATTGACTAGTATGAATATTATTTTAAATCAAATGTAATTTGGAATTTGATTTAATGTGGTTCTATTATTTTTATTTATTATAGATTTAAATAAGATTAGTATCTTATATTTATCTATTTTAAAGATTTTGAAATTTATGAATTTATATGTATAATATTGTTTTTAATGGATATTTAAATGTAGTAGATTTTAATTATATATATATATATATATATATTGAAAAAAAAAAAGAAGGGATAGGGAAATTGGGAAAGCACAGGAACAAAGAGGGGGAAGAGAGCGTGACAGAGTAAGGCATCGACATACGGAGAGAAGAGCCATGGGTTCGTCTCCTTCAGCCACCATCTGACGATCTATTCTCCAGTGACTTCGGGGGGATGACGATCTATTTTATGTGCATTTAGTTGAAAACTTTGAATGTATTGAGTTTAATTGAATTTGTGGTACATGAACTTGAGCATTGAATTAGGGACTTTGTAGTCTTAAAATTTTAGGGTAATTAACTTATTAGATTACAATTTTGCAGCCATTGTAAGTATTTATTAGTTTTGTTTAAACTTTCATCTTCTTGATTAATTGATAATTAAATTGAGCTATGATACGTGATTTCATCAACTAGAGTTTTGATAACATTTTACAATAAAAAAATTAGATGTAATCTTTATCAAGACACATCAGTTTTCAATTTATTCTTGTTTCATGTTCAGTATCAGTAGCCAAAAATACAAAAGCTTGGACTTGTATAACCTGTCTAGTTGGTTGGGACAAATGTTTAATACTGATTTTCTTTAATTTTATCATGTTGTGTACTGAAAACAAGGGAAATTGACTTTTAAACTTGTAATACCTGACCTTGGTAAGTTATACTACACATAAAAAGTTTGCTAATATTATGAGCTTGTAGAATAAATTTTGACTTGAAATTAATAAAGTTTACAATTTTATCGGAGTAATGGTACTGTGACCAAAGTTTCAAAAAAAGAAAGTAACCTATCAAGTTTGCTTTTATAATATAAATTCATAATTAATTTGATATGATATTAAATTAATAATAGTGCTTTTTTAAAGAGAAATTAACAATAGTGTTTAAGTAATACTGAAAAAGAAAGCTCATGCATATAGTAATTTTTTACCAATCTTGAGCTTATATATATAGTTGATTAATTTGAAAGTATCTTATTAAATAGGTGAGCTAGTAATTCAACTAATTATTAATTTTTGGACTGCTTTCAATTATCTTATTTCAAACTCAACCATTCTAAATTTGAAATTTAAAGGATTATGAACTACTAAATTTATTGTTATGAAGTTGAATTGAGTGATTGTGGTTGTTTTAAATAAACTTTAATTTTTAGATGCATTGTTCCTGCATGAACAGTAAATTTATTAGGGTTGGTTTGCTAGTTATATAACTTCAAATTGGGTGATCTAAGAGTTTATGAAAACTTAAGATGTTCTCTACGAAAAGTTAGTTAAAGCCAAAACCCAATTATGCCGTTTACTCACTCAAATAGGGTTGAACATTTTATTGCTCAATTTGCTGGAGCTGTCTGACATTTTTCTAATTTTTATGAATTTTCCCTTTGCACACAAATCCAATTAAGATAAAATCAATTGTTTTAGAAAGTAGACACATAGGAGTATTAATCTACAAAATATTAGATTGTTTGAAGCTCTCTAGAATTTATTTTGAATTTTTGAACTTAACTCTAAATTCTACCATTTATGACAGCTCTAGGTTGGTATATGATTTAATAGGTTTGATTAGTTAATTGGCTATTTAAATGTATGAAAATGATGCTAATTAGTGAAATGATATATAGAAAAGTATTTAAGAAAGTAAATTTTATTAGTTACTATTAATTAGTTGATTTTAATATTAACAACTCATGTCAAGTTTTTGTTTACTTATAGGTATTAAACTTTCTAATTAATCATTGGATATACATGTACTTGACTAAACTTAGCTAGTTACGGTGATGTGATTGTTTTAATATGAACATTTAAGTTTAATTAAAATTTTGAGTTATAAGTTTTTGTAGTTATAAAATTGGTTAAGAATCAAGTTTATCATTGATAATGAGTATTTTTTTTGACAAATGATAATAAGTAATTGATAGTAACCAATTAATATTCATTTTATTGATTACTAAATAAAGTTAATTGAGTTGTTCAAAATGATTTGTTATAATTATTTTGCTTATTGAATTAATTGCTTGATCTGAGTAACTCGAAATGTTATAGATGTTGATATTAAAAGACTTAGGAGGGGTCGTTTGTAATTGGGAATTTTTTTGAAATGTATTATTGAAGTGTTTTTAATTGGTTGTCACACGAGGATTAATTCTAAACACAAAGAAGATTTTGCCACAATTTTGGTAGAATCTTAAGAGTAGTCTTTATAGAATTATAGATATAATAATTAGTGTAAGTAATGTGTTTATTGTTTGAATAATTTGAGTTGCTCTAAAATTCTAATTAGGTTCTAAATATATATTTATTTGGATATAGAGATAGGAAAGATGTTCAAGGACTTAGTGGATCAGAATAGCTTAGCATGGAGACTAGGTGAGTATGCTAACCATTTTTTGTTTAAAAACTTTTATTGAAATTATTTTGACCCTTTGGTTATTATTTGAGCCAAGCCTCATTTTTTTTTTGGAATGTTATAATTTCTTTCATTTATTGCCATTGAGAATAAAAATTTTCTTCTAGTTATTTTTTTTATTGTGATCTGACAAGACAATTTGGGTGTAATATTTTTTTACTATCTTACCGAACTATGAACCTAGACAGTTACCACATATGTATGATAGAACACTCATAGTAGTGAAGTGAAACCATTAGGCTGTGTGTACCGATGACTGAATTGATACAATCAGATATATCAATGTCCAACCTAGAGAGGACCAATTACTCAGGGCGTGTATCTGACGAGTTATACGTTATGGGCAGAAGTTACTACCTCGATTTTTAAGGCCTCTGAGGCCTGTTCGAATATTTGTGATCTACTGAGCTCTCTCTTATACAGTTTGTTTGGTGTCATTTCTTCTGGAACATTTGATTTGTTGTTACCAACAATTATTTTATGATATTGACCTTTGTTTCTTTGAAGCATTGATATCGAACCATATGTCTCTTTGTTTATGTATACTCATTGAAGTAATTGATTTCATTTGTTTCTCTCTTCTGTAACATTTCAGGTAATTGAGATAAAGCAGTGTGGATCCATAAGTACTTTAGAGGCTCCGAGAAAATATGAAGTCTGATGGATTATTGTAAAAAAAAAATTGTACTAGTGGTCCTATGATAGAGTTTATAAATTGTATAATATTTTTATTATTAAATTAGTGTTTTATATACTGTTATTGGGTTCTACAAGTTTTCGGTGCCCTTACGGCTACCCATGCCCTAGGATCGTCACGCCTCCAAAAACGGAGCGTGACAAGGGTGATATCAGAACTAGAGTTATAGAACTAGTCTAAGTTAAACATGGAGCTTAGGAATGTCTTTTATCATGCATTGAAATCTTTCAATAGGGTAGATCCGCAAAACGATATAGGGTTATTATTTACGACTCATGACTATATTAAGAATGATTATGTATTCGTGAATTATGTATGCAATGAGATTAGTTTCAAAATTTATGACCACAAGAACGCTATCTACCTATGACTTGAGCCCAGTCAACTTGTTGCATTACTTCTGCCTAAATGAAATTATAAAGATAAGTTTACTTTGCACTCAAGTTCAACATGTCAAATGTTTCCTTGAGAATTCATGAATACTTGATCCATTAAAGGTTAAATGATTAATTTTTGATGTTTTGAAAGTTTTAAATCAAGTCTTGGATCCAAGCAATTGATTTTAGAATGTGTTTTAAATGTACTTTGAAATGATTTTAAAATTGTCCAAATTGGTTTTTGAGAATTTTACAAATTTACTAAATGTGTTAGACGATTTTGATTTTTTTTTATTTGATTTTACCTGAAATAGAATAAAGTCCTCTGGACAATCAATAAAATAGAAATCAACATATTGAGGCATTAAGATGAACATTGGTATTCAAATTTTCGAAGGTGGTTGAATTAGTGAGTAGTGCTTCTGTATTATTTGATTGAAATTTAATGTTGATATGTTTGAATGTGCATGATAAGTAAATGAAAATTTTATGTGACTTTTAACTCAATCTAGAAAAAGAATTCAAGGACGAATTTTAATAAGGGAAAATGTAATATCTTGACTTGTTACTATTAATATCAAACTAAGATGATTAAGCAAATTGTTAAAGTTAATGAATTTTGAGATTTTAAGCTGATAGAAAAAAGTTTTTAAATTGGTTTTTATTGTAATTATTTGAAATTGGTTTCTTAACAAAGTTATTATAAAAATTTTACTTATAAATTAGGAGAGGGAATCGTAATCAGAGAGGGAATATCATTAAAAAAAAAAAGAAAGGGATAAGTTAGGAGAGGGAATCATATTCAGAGGAAGGGAGAGTGGATTTTTGTTTGCTTAATTTAATTTTACTTAATTATTAATGAAAAGTAAAATAAAATTTAAAAAAAAAAGGATAGGGGCATTGGGAAAGGACAAGAACAGAGAGGGGAAAGAAAGCGTGATAGAGTAAGGCATCGAGATACAGAGAAAAGAAGCCATGGGTTTGTCTCCTCCGCCTGCCATCCAACGACCTATTCTCCTGAGACTTTAGGGGGATGACAGCGACAATACATGAGGAAAGTAATGGCGGTAGGATAGAATGAATTGAAATTTCACTGACAGTAACATTTGCGTGGTCTTCTGGCCAAACTCGTCAGTGAGAGGAGGCGATTTAGTACCTATGGAGTGTTCTCCAATAGCTTCTGTTCAACTTCTTGATATATTTCAGATGATGTTGATTGAATTTCTGCTACGGTAAGCTTAAGTTCCTATAAATTATTAGTTATTAATTTGCTTTGAAATAGATTGAAACTATTAATTTTTGAATTTAATGTTTGGATTGAATTGAGATATTTGGGTGTGCATTTAGTGGAAAACTTTGAATGTATTGAGTTTAATTGAATTTGTGGTACATGAACTTGAGTATTAACACTACAAAAAATTAATAATTTATTGACCCAGTTTTTGGGTCGGTAAATGCAAGTTTGGGGTCGGTAAACCAGTTTACCGACCCAATTTTTTCACTTACCGACCAAAAAATTGGGTTAGTATTTCTCTCATCACAAAATTAAATATTATCGATCAAAATTTATTGGGTCAGTAATTACCGATGCATTTTTTGGTTGGTAAATAAAAATATTGGGTCGGTAAATTTTTTAAAAAATTCATTTCATTAGCGACTAATTACCGACCAAAATTTTGCGTCAATAATTATCGACCCATTTTTTTGTCGGTAAATAAAAATATTGGGTCGGTAAATATTTTTAAAAAAAATTCATATGCGTCAGTAATTTATCGATGCTTTTCTGACCAAATGTTGAAAATATTTTTTTAAATATATAATTTCAATAATAATAACAATAATATAATAATAATTTGTATACTATATTTGAAATAGTACAAATCAGGTCTTAAAGCTCAATATAAAATTTTTAATCATATACTATATATCAAAATATTTGTGCTATACTATACATCAAAATCTTTCTCTGCACTTTGTGCATGAAAAATGCCTAATACAATCATATGCCTCTTGGTTTGACATCACCTATACAACATAAATTAATAGTAAATAAATCATCACTTCAATAACAAATCAAATTAACACATAAATATATTTAATATGTTCAAATCAAGCTCATAATTAGCTACTTTATCAAGATCAAATTAACAAGGTAGTAACTATGAAAATATATATTAAAAGAGAATCATAATTACTTGTATAATTTTCAAATAAAGCATAAAATAAAAATGTCTTTAAGTCATCTGGGATATAACGCAAGCCTAATAGACTCTTTTCATAAACACAACAGCTACAAAAGTCGCATTCTCTATGGCGTTCCAGTGCAAACACATACACATATACATATATATAGATAGGGAAAGTGTGTCATGGCTAATCCAAAATTCAGAAGTGTAATATAAGCACAACATATTCATACCTACAATTTAAAAAAGCAAGCAGACACATTATATTAGCAAAGATTAAACAACTAATATGATAATTAAGCACGGAATAAAAAATGATGAAAGCAATCAAGAGAATCATGAAGAGAATTGTCTAGGATTCTCTTTTTCTCCTCTAAAGGCTTTTTGAAAGCATACCTGAAAAAATATCATGTACCAAGGAAAATCAACACTAGCATTACAATATTTCTTTTTATCTTAATCAGATACAATGAATCACATAAAATATTTCTTTACTAAGTGAAATTAATTCGAGTTAAAACAAACAAATCTAAATGTTATTCATGTCCTACCACTGTGATTCCAATTCCACAATATTATGCTTTTTGGAGTCAATTTACTTAATAAGCTGCTAAAGGAGAAAGTCAATAGGATGTTGGTCATTGAATGCCAGTTTTCCTGTAGCCTTTAACAATTCAAAATATTTTTCAAGTTTCAGTAATTTTGAAGTCCCTGTAGCCACCTCTTTCAAAAGAACGTTTTCTTGAATTTGTAATATTTCTATCTAGAGGGAAAATGTAAACAAAAAAAATCAACAGCAATTGTTATTCCTTAAACATCATTTTGTAACTATAAAATAAGATTAGGGTCAGATCCTTTGTTATCAGCCTTCTCCATCTAGTCCTCTAAATTATCCGCAGAGCCATCCTCTTTTATATTTCTTGAACCATTTACATTCTTCAGGTGAGGGATTTAAACACCATTGGCTGACTCCAAAAGTTTCTCCACTAAGAATCTCACCAACTTATATAAGTCCTCTTCAGATGGATACAAGAACTACTGCAAGCAAGACATATAATCTATTCTGAGAATAATTTTAAATAATAAGAATAGCAATAAATGGAAATAGATTCAGTAACATCAAATATATAAATTAAAAGAGCATAACCCTTGAAAGCAAAAATTTTCATGGAGTTCCTGAAAAGCTGAGCCAATAAAAGTGAGAAAAATATAGCTTTAGGAGGTGAACATGTGAACTAATACACTAAGTGTCCAAATCTAAAAATTACCAAGGCTTTCCAATGTTAAATGTGTAGGATAACTCCCTCAAGGTATTAACTTACCGATGATTGTTATTATCATAGTCACTGCAATATCATGACATATTGTATGCATATGACTTGACATTATTTATGAACCAAATCTATTCATGAGCTTCTATAGTTTAAAATGTTCAAGTTACTAACAAATTGCAACCAACTACAGGTCATCACAATAAGAGCTCCTTCCAAAAATCCACAAATAAAGTAATGTGAATCAGGAAATAAACACATTAAAGATCATATATTCCTCACAAAACTAACTCTCTGAGGAGCTAAAGAGTAAAATGAGTAATTACTGTGTTGACCCACCAACTCATACCAAGGCAAAATGTGACATTTGTTTCTTCCTTAATTAATACTATACTCCAACAAACTTGGCATCTTAGATAGGATAACACACATTCTACATTTCTCTTATAGTAAAATAACTTATGATTGCACAATGAATATAAAACATAAGCAAGGGCATCATGCTTCAATTCTTGCATATAATAATATTGTTCTAAGATCTTAATTAAATAAATAGCATGTCCTATATTTTGTTTTTAAGAATAGCAAAGCCAACTACATACATATATAAAACTGCTTCGATAAAAGAATCTCTTTATTCCATCTTAAAGAAAAAGAGAAACCTGAAAAATAAAAATTCTATTTATAGGACAAAAGATGGTATAAAGCTCCAATTTTTGCCTTTTCAACTAACTCTTGATTTCTCGAATGAAGTAACATGCTTTAGTAAGACTTATAAAAACTTGATTTGCTGCCTTACATCTAACTTTTAAATTTGATTTGTACTTCTCAAATTGTCAGTTTTTCAGATTTCTAACCAATTACAAAATGAACCAATAAAGAAAAATATAGGTTAGATTCATTGACATGGAAAACACTTCAATTTCATCTTAAAAATATAGATGGCACAAATTTATTGTGGCAAAAAAGGGAGGATCAAAGAAACATAAAGGAGATATTTCATATTACGTTATCGTAGGTGAATATAATTCATTGTTCTATCCTTTAAGGGTTTCATTTTGCAGTAAGATAATAATATGTAATTAATTGAAGCACTTTTGGAGTAGGCAAATAAAAATAATATGAATAATTTTACTAACTGAGAGACCAGAAGAAAATGAACTTCTTTGCAAAAGTATATAAAGTGGGGAGAGGGTGGAAGGGGTTAAGTTTTGCAAGGAGACATGCTTTGTAACATCTTTTAGGCAATTTCAGCATGCCATAAGATAATCTTTGTACCAATCCAAGTTAGGCATTAATATAGGCAATCAGTCATAGATTTAACATTTGAAAGACAACATTTAAAGTATTATAATTGCAAGGGACTAAACAAATTAGGACACTCTTACAATAATATCTGAAAGTTTTATAAATGCAAAAATTGGATGCATGAGTACCTTTTAATCACTCCATAACTATACCTACAGTGAGTATCGAAGCATGTGGTGTTTTCTACAGCCTCGGAGAGGGGATTTCATAGCATCACTTTCTGTAACTTCAAATAACAAAACATTCACCTATATAAATGCTAAAATAATTAGGATCAACTAATGCAAACATTGAGCATGAACAGAGCAACAATCAGCATGAACAGAGCAACAATCGACTAACATAGCATTCAAAATAGAGCTTGAACAAAATAGCCAAAATATTTTATTTCACAAATAATATAACAACCTATTTATCAGAAGACTTGAAGCATTTGACAAAGAATATAAAATAGGATATGGATCTGATTTCATCAAAGCCAATCATTGAAAATTTCAGGCAACATCATCAAACACAGTGAATCATTTTCTCATGAAATTTACAAAATAGTGAATGAGAAAAGAGGTTACCTAAACTTACAGTTCTGCTCTTGCTCGTCTGAATCCTCACTGAAGATTATGGTGCCTTTGTATTGTTGCCGCTGTTTGAAGCTCGAGGGGAGAGGATACAGTTCTGTGATGGGTATAGGACAGCAGATGTGTTGGCTGGAGAAAGAGATGGTGGTTGGTGTGGCACTACAGTTGAGAGAAGGAGGAGATGGTAGCGTTGAAGGTTAAAGGTTAGGGTTCAGGCGAGTGTCAAATGGTAGCAGGTTGTAATTTAAGATTGAGAACGGCGGCTAAATTGGTGTTTTAATGGAGGGAGAGGTTGAGGAAGATGGTGGTTTTGGTTGACATTAACGGAAGTGTGGGGAGCTTCGATTTCAATGGTGGTTCTGGCTGCGATTTTCAGAGTAGAAGGGGGTTGAGATGGGGATGAAGAAAAGGGGAAATTTTTTATTCTGTGTGAGATTGAGAAAAATGGAAAATTTTGATTTTTATATTAAAAAATTACTAACCATTTGCCGACTCCAAAATTAGGTCGGTAAATATTAAAACCTCACTGCCAAATTTTCATGAAAATATTTGATTTCCCTCCGCTAAGTTATTGACTACTTACCGACCCAAAAAATGGGTCACTAGTTACTGACCCAATTATTTAGTCAAAAACTGGTCAGTATATTTTTTGTGAGAAGTTAATAAATTTTTGCAACAATTTAGTGAAGACTTACTTACCCCAAAATTGCGTCAGTGATTTAGTGACCCATTTTTTGGGGTCGGGAAGTCGTCGGTGAATAGTTTATTTAATTTTTTCCCTTATTGCGTCACAATTTGGTCTGTAATTACCGACTCAGAAAATTGGATCAATAATTAGGGTTGGTAAATCGCAGTTTTCTTGTAGTGTGAATTAGGGACTTTGTAGTCTGAAAATTTTAGGAAAATTAACTTATTAGATTATCAATTTTGCCGCCATTGTAAGTATTTATTAGTTTTGTTTAAACTTTCATCTTCTTGATAATTGATAATTAAATTGAGCTGTGACATGTGATTTCATCAACAAGAGTTTTGATAACATTTTACAATAAAAAAATTAAATGTAAACTTTATCAAGACACATCAATTTTCAATTTATTCTTATTGTCTGTTCAATATCAGTTGCCAAAAACACAAAAGCTTGGACTTGTATAACATGTCTAGTTAGTTGGGACAAATGTTTAATACTGATTTTCTTTAATTTTATCATGTTGTGTACTGAAAACAAGTAAGGGAAATTGACTTTTAAACTTGTAATATCTGGCTTTGTTAAGTTATACTACAGATAATAAGTTTGGTAATATTATGAGACTTGAAATTAATAAAGTTTACAATTTTATGGAGTAATGTACTGTGATCAAAGTGTTCAAAAAAAAAAAAGAAAAGAAAATAATCTTTCAAGTTTGCTTTTATAATATAAATTTATAATTAATTTGTAATGATATTAAATTAATAATAGTGTTTTAGTGATACTTAAAAAGAAAGCTTATGTCTATAGTAATTTGTGACCAAATCTTGAGCTTTTATATATATATATATGGTTAATTTGAAAGTATCTTATTTAATAGGTGAATTCGTAATTCAACTAATTATAAATTCTTGGACTGCTTTCAATTATTTTACTTTAAACTCAACCATTCTAAATCTAAAATTTAAAGGATTATGAACTACTAAATTTGTTGGTATGAAGTTGAATTGAGTAATTACGGTTGTTTTAAATAAACTTTAATTTTTGGATGCACTGTTCCTGTGTGAACAATAACTTTATTAGGGCTGATTTGTGAGTAATATAACTCCAAATCGGGTGATCTTAGAGTCTATCAAAAGCTTAAGATGTCTCTACGAAATGTTAGTTTCTGCCGTTTATCAACTCAAATAGGGTTGAACATTTTATAGCTCAGTTTGAAAGAGTTGTTTGACCTTTCTCTAGGTTTTATGAAATTTGTCTTTACACATATATCCAATTAAGATAAAATCAATTGTATTAGAAATTAGACACATAAGAGTATCAATACGCAAAATATGAGATCATTTGAAGCTTTCAAGAATTTATGATGAATTTTTGAACTTAATTCTAAATTCTGCCATTTATTACAGCTTTAGATTGGTATATGCTTTAATAGGTTTGATTAGTTAATTGGCTATTTAAATGTATGAAAATGATGCTAATTAATGAAATGATATATAGAAAGTATGAATCATGTATTTAAGATAGCAAATTTTATTAGTTACTATTAATTGGTTGATTTTAACATTAACAACTCATGTTAAGTTTCTGTTTACTTAAAGGTATTAAACTTTCTAATTAATCATTGGATATATATGTACTTGACTAAACTCAACTAGTTAGTGTGATGTGATTGTTTTAATATGCACATATAAGTTTAATTAAAATTTTAAATTATAAGTTTGTATAGTCATAAAATGTGTTAAGAATCAAGTTTATCTTTGATAATGAGTAATTGATAGTAACCAATTAATATTCATTTTATTTGTTTTTGAATAAAGTTAATTGAGTTGTTTAAAATGATTTGTTAATTATTTTACTTATCATTGATTGATCTGAGTATCTCGAAATTTTATAGATGTTGATATCATATTTATAAAACCCAGCCCGGACATTGACCCATCTATAAGCTGGGTCAACGGGTTACTGATTCAACTACCGGGTTAATGGTTAAACCAGTGGGTCAATGTAGTTAGTTAAATCCTTTATTTTTTTTTTAAATTTTTATCATTATATAAAAATGTATGTAAATGGTGATTGACAAAATTACATTAATACCCTTCACTAATTATATTTTAAACTAAGTATTATTTGATAATTTATTATATTGTAGAAATAATGAATAAATAAGAATAAAAATTGTATTAAATGTATTTATTTATGATAAATTAAAAAAAGAGAGAGAATTAGTTGATTTAAAATTAATTATTTGATCATTTAAATTAAAAAGCAAGATATAAAAAAATGTAGTTTATAAAGAAGTATTATTAACATATAATTCACTAAATACCATAACATGATATTGATTTAAATTACTTACATAAAAGAATATGATATACTGGTTTAACAATTAAATTCCAGTAAAGTATTTCGATCTGGTCAAAAATTGAAATTTTATAAAATTTATAACATACGTAAACAATATCTAACATAATATAATTTTAAATTTTAATATTTAATTTATATGTTATTTAATTTATTTCAATCTAATAGGAAAAATATTGATCTCAATTAAATTTGATTTAACGGGACATATTAGCAATGTGTAAAGCATGATAGAAAAAAACCTAATATAATAAAATGCATGTAATTTTTTTAAAATTATGACTAACTAAGCTTCCATCCAAAGTTTAAAAAATCCAAATTAATAAATTAAATTTAGTTTTCATTTCTAGTTAATCTAAATCCTAAATAGTTAAACAATTAAAATTATATTTCATAAACTTATATAAATGCATAAGATATTGACAGAGAATAAAAAAAAAGACAAATTTAATCTCAAAATCATATATAAAAATATTTTTTTAATGTATCGGATCATCAACTGGGTCAATCGGATCTTCCGGGTTATTGGGTTGACCCACTGGGATAGTCGAGTTTCTACGGGTCAATTGCCAATCTGGTCCAAAATGAAACCGGACCGATTTAATGGCCTGGTCATTGGGTTGACCCACCGGGTCGTGCCAGATTTTATAACAGTGGTTGATATTAGAGGACTCGGGAGGGGTCGTTTCTAATTGGGAAATTTTTTGAAATGTATTATAGAAGTGTTTTTGTTTGTTTGTCACCTGAGAATTAGTTCTAAAAACATAGAAGATTCTACCAAAATTTTAATAGAATCTCAAGAGTAGTCTTTATAGAATTTTAGATATAAATTAGCATAAATAATGTGTTTATTGTCTGAATAATTTGAGTTGCTCTAACATTCTAATTAGGTTCTAAATATATATTTATTTGGATATAGAGATATGAAAGATGTTCAAGGATTTAGTGAATCAGAATAGCTTAGCATAGAGATCAGGTGAGTATACTAATCATTTTTTGGTTTAAAAATGTTTACTAAATCATTTTGGCCCTTCGGCTATTATTTGAACCATGCCTCATTTTTTGTTTATGGAATGCTACAATTTCTTTCATTTATTGCCAGTGAGAATAAAAATTTGATTTTGGTTATTTATTTTGATTATGATATGATAAGACCATTTGGGTCTAATATATTTTTTATTATCTTATCGAACTATGAACCTAGGCAATTACCACATATGTATGACAGAACACTCATACTAGTGGGGGGTGAAACCACTAGGTCGTGTGCACCGGTGACTAACTGATAGAGTTAGATATATCAATGTACTACCTAGAGATGGCTGATTACTCTGGGCGTGTATCTGACGAGGTATACATTATGGGGAGAAGTCCCGATTGTTAAGGCTCCTAGGGCCTGGTAGGATATTTGTAATCTACTTAGTTATGTCTTATACAGTTTATTTGGTACCATTTCTTCGGCACATTTGATTATTTTATGACATTGATCTTTGTTTCTTTGAAAGCTATTGATATCGAACCATATGTTTCTTTATTTATGTATACTCATTGAGGTAATTGATCTCATTTATTTCTCCCTTCTGTAACATTTCAGGTAATTAAGATAAAGTGGTGCGGATCCATAAGTATTTTAGAGGCTCCGGGAAAATATGAATTCCGACAGATTATTGTAAAAAAAATTGTGCTAGTGGTCATGGGATATAGTTTATAAATTGTATAATATTTTTATTGTCAAATTAGTGTTTTATAGTCTTCTATTGTGTTTTACTAATTTTTGGTGTCCTTACAGCTACCCATGCCCTATGATCATTGCTTCTCCATAAGCGGAGTGTGACAAACCTTCGACTTTGTATATTCATTTATGTTTTAAACAATACCCCTTTTAAGTGAAGAATATAAAAACAATAAGAATAATTGTGTGTATGTGTGTGTAATATAATATCTAATATACATATATAAAACAAATCCAATTCATTCTTAGAATGTGCCATCTCATCATTTTGTTAAGTTGAATTGTTGTCATATGTCAGATGTTGAATAGTCTTTTAATTATTTTTTTTTTGCCTAAAATCCTCTAATTGTCTTTTAAAATGTTGTCAACAATTTTAGTATATTTTAATTACTTTTTAAGAATTATAAATAAAAATAATTATCTTATAAATTATATTCAATCATATAAATTTAAATTATGAAAAATATTCTTTTTTAACAACCTAAATTCTAATAAAATTAATTTTTTTATTTAAATCCATGATATTCATTAAATAAAATTAAATATTCATTATTATTAAATCAATAAAAATTTATACAATTATCATATATAATTTTAAAAAAATTAAAATGTTTATAACTAAAATAAATTTTCAACTGAAATCTTTTGTTTGTAACATATTTTTATGATTATATGTCTATGTAGAGATTTTAATAAGTGAATAAACATACTACTTTTTATATACAACAATTTAAAAGAATTTGATAATATTAGTTTTTATTTTATTTCTTAAAATTTGTTTTTAAACTAATATAATCTAATCTAATATACATATATAAAGCAAAGTCAACTCCTTCTTAAAATATGTCACCTCATCATTTTTGTCAAGTTGAATTGTTACCATGTGACAAATGTTGAATGGTCTTTTAATTTTTTTTTTTGCCAAAAATCTTCCAATTGTCTTTTAAAATGTTGTCAACCATTTTATTATATTGTTATTACTTTTTAAGAATTATAAATAAAAATAATTATCTTATAAATTATATTCAATCATATAAATTTAAATTATAAAAAAAAATTCTTTTTTAACAACTTAAATTCTAATAAAATTAAAATATTATTATTTAAATCCATGATATTCATTAAATAAAATTGTAAAAAATATTAATTAAATTAAAACTAAATATTTATTATTATTAAATCATTAAAAATTTATATAATTATCATATGTAATTTAAGAAAAAATTAAAATTTTTATAACTAAAATAATTTTTCAACTGAAATTTTTTGTTTTTAACATATTTTAATAATTATATATTTATGTAAAGAGATTTTAATAAGTGAATAAATATACTAATTTTTATCTATAACTTATTAAAAGAGTTTGATAACATTATTTTTTTTTATTTTAATTCTTAAAATATTTTTTTGAAACTAATCTTATATATAAAGCAAGACAAGAATTTCTAAAGTTTACCACATGACATGTCAAGAATTCCTAGAGCTTATCATATGTCATGTTCTTATTACCTTTTTATTTACTTTATTATTATGTAGTGAATATTTAATATTCATATAATGTTAATTAGTAACCGAGAATCTATTATGATTAATATTATATCATAATTATAATTTAAACCACAAAAAAAAACTTACATAATTATGATATTTAACACAAACATTTAAAAGTATTAAATTGTAAAATTATTATTATGAAATTTGTAACTTATATATATATATATATATATATA
>CAOJBK011381275.1:0-10052 GCA_948294925.1 Codiaeum variegatum | reverse complement strand
TTGGTAAATTCAGAACAATGACTTCATTAGCCAAAAATTCCTTGCTTGAATTTGATAAGGTGGAAGCAAGATCAGTAGCTTGCAGTCCGAATTGGGTTAATATTATTTGGACTTTGCCCATTATAATCTGTTATTAGGCTTGCATCATAGTTGAGAGTGTTTCTTGTTGAGTTTTCAGGGTTTCATCCTATCTTCTCATGATATCAGCAAACATTCCAACAATATCAATAGGACCCGGTAGAGCAGACGGAGTGCTAGTAGTAGTGTTGAGGGCAGCGTTGTCTGTGGTTGATATGTTGACCTTTTAAGAAAAAAGAAAATAGGGTATTAGCTCTTTGGAAAAAGTTTTGGACCTGTAGCAGGCATGTGGTTTTATGAAAAAGGGTAGGTGTTTGACTTAAAGGCTTGTCTAGAATAGTTTCACTTTGTCTAACTTTAGTGTTTTGGATGTAATGATGCTTGCATGCATGTAATGAAAAAGGTTTCATGATGATAGTAATATTAAGAGTTGTTAGGGTTCATGGGACCTAAGGTTAACTCTAATCATTACATGATAACATGGTAGTTTTAAGGTTCCCTAGTGACTCGAGGCATAATATACCTAACCACATGTGAATCAAGGGGATTCATGTGGGTCCACTGGCTACGTGCAAAGTGTGATCATGAAAGGATCGGAGGATACACCTTGGAGTTGAATGATTTGACTATTGGCAAAGAAGTCCCAATGAGATTCCTAAGATAAGGGATAATATGAAGTGATGCATGAAACCTACTTTCACACAGTTTAAGCCAAAAGATTATTTTCAGAAAATAATCCATTTAGTTTTTGTCAGTTTTCCAAACGTCCCAGTGGAGTCGCCAGCTGTGAGGCCCTATCCAAGCGGCCCGCGGGATCTTTTAGCGCACCACTAAATTTATGGCTTAAGGAAAACCAACTACGGGGGTTCAGATTGAGTATGACATCACGAATTGTGGATGGGTCCCATATTTGTGCACCCACATGTGTTCGTTAGTGTGCATGTGATGTGTTAAGTTTTCAGAGCTTTCCACCTAATTTTTAAGAAAAATAGTTTTCTAAGTTGATTAAGAAACCTTTTGAAATAACTCCATTTTTAGTGTGATTATCAGATTGGCAAACTTCTAGCATGACGAGAATTTCTTCACTAAGGATCTCGCATCCATCTTCATCGTGGGCCATTAGTATCCTTTCCGAAGTGCTTTAGCCGCCAAGGCTTTTCCACCTATGTGCATCCCACAAGACTCCTCATGAATCTCCTGAAGGACATACTTCACTTCGTTTAGCCTAAGGCATTTTAACCAAGGGAGCGAGTATGCCCTTTTGTAAAGGATGTTATTGTGAACAGAGAAATGGGCACTCCATCGTTTGACCTTCTTTACCTCTTCTGCATCTTGGGGTAGCTTTCCCTTGTCCAAATATGCTTTAATTAGATCTATCCATCTTAGCTCGTTGTCCACCTCCATAACCTCATCTCCTTCTTCAATAATGGGGGTTGACACAGATCTAATGAAGACCTTATCCAAGTACCCCGAAGAATGTACTGCTCCTAGCTTACTCAGGCTATCTGCTCTACAATTTTTGAGCCTTAAAACCTTCCTATATTCCACTCTTATACAATTTTTGAGCCTTAAAACCTTCCTATATTCCACTCTTATCCCTTTTTCTCACATCTTGCAGACCTATTCTTTGATGATGGCCAATCACTTCACCACTTCCTCAAATAATCCATCAACATACCCTAAGACCAACTGTGAATCACTACAGATGCACAAGTTTTCCACACATAGGAAGTCTTCTAGTCTGAGTCCATACACAAGTGCTTTGTATTCGGCCGTGTTATTCGTAGTAAGGAAATATAGCTTTAAAGCATACTCGAGGAGGATCCCTGCACCACTCCTGAGAACAATCCCTAGCCCACTATCATTTTGGGAGCTTGCACCATCCATATACAGCTCCCAAGTGGTTGACAAACTTTCTTCAACTTTGTTTTATCTAAGGTCCTCTCCTTCTTTGAAAAATTCTCTTTCAGATACAAAATATGTCAATGCTTGAGCCTTAATCACTAATTGAGGCCAATATTCACAGCTGACAGTGTATATATTCACAGTTGTAGTGCATTAATGGTTCTTTACTAGACAACCATGCTGGCACTCTCCCTTAAGTTGGCGAGAAGATGTCTTCTAAGTCTAACTTATCAAGAGATTCCTGAAAAGCTTGCACTGGAACTACATGAGTTAAAACATTTACTAATTGCATATTAGACAGAACAAAAGGAATGTACACTAACTTTTGATTCAATTTTTCCTTGATGAAGTATTTGTCAACTTCAATATGTTTAGTTTGATCATGCTAAATTATCTCATGAGTTGTATTATTATCACAATACAATAGCATAGATTCCTTTGGAGTAAAGTTTATCTCAATAAGCAATAATATGATCCATAAGAGTTCTGATATTCTAGAACCATGCCTCTATACTCCATTTATATTGATGATCTTGCTATTACATTATGTTTTTTTCTTCTCAAATAAGAGGATAAATACCTTTTGAAGATTTTTTACTTCTTCTATGTCATTGCTTTTCATAATCATATAATCTACATAAATGATTAGAAGAGAAACCTTATCATCCTTGCTTTGGATGAACAAGGTATGATTTGAGTTTGCTTCTTAATATCTATTTCTCTTTATATCTTATGTGAATTTGCCTAACCATGCTCTCAATAATTGCTTTAACATATACAACGCTGTCTATAACTTGCACACTTTATTACTATGCTAAGAAGTATTGAAACCAGGTGGGATATTCATATACACCGTGCCTTCAAAGTACCCATGAAAAAAATGCATTTTAACATCAAATTGTCTTAAAGGCCTGCCAAAATTTACTGCCAAAGGTAACAAAATGCAAACTATGTTCATCTTTGCAATCGAAGCAAACGTTTCTTGGTAGTTAATGCCAAATGATTTTTTATACCTCTTAGCTACTAATATTACCTTTTGCCAATCAATTGTCCCATCTGCTTTATACTTGAAAGTAAAGATCCATTTACAGCCAACTAGTTCCTTTTATTGGGGAAGAGACATGATGCACTATGTGTCATTTTTTTTATAAAGCGTTTATTTCAACTTGCATTGGCTCTGCCCATTTTGGATAGTTAAGTTCTTTTTCAACCTTTATAAGTATCTTACATTTTTCATTTGCTTGACGAAGGCCTGATGTTGTAATGAAAGTCTATGAGTGAAATCATATTGTGTGATTGCATATTTTGATTTTCCATCTGGAGAGTACATGTTAGTTGGTTTACCACGATTCTGTCTAGGTTATAGATGTAAGGTATGAATGGAAGCGTACTACAAATATTATTCGTTATCAATTCCGAAGGTACAATTAAAGCTATCCTTATTCAACTTAAGAAAATGATAAACACAATGAGTCATCGGCTAGACCATTAATAGGGTTATCACAACTCTTGCATATCAACACATTTCCATAGGTTGAGTCTCAATATCCAACTGATGTTGATGATGTTTGCTATTTCAATGAAACTGAAGAGGGTGATCTTCTATATGTCAATTTGTGCCTAATTTTATTTAGGGTTCCTTTCGTAGACTTTTTTTAATTTGTCGCACTTAATCAAAGCTCATATTCAACAACAAACTCTTGAAGAAATTTAAATTTAAGTCAGTAATTTCTTATTTATTTTTCAAAGTTTTTTTAAATAAGTTCTTTTATATATATATATATATATATATGATTTGGCTTGTTTGTGTTGAATTTTAGAGAAATTCAAATTGACAATTGTTTATGTAGATCAATTTTGATTATTTTGATTACTTAATATATTTATTGGTGATTTACCTCTAGTTTTCAAATAAAAACACGATTTTAGAATTATACAAAAGTAACTAACCCTCTCTAAAATCCCGTGTTTTGGTTATGGTAGCATTTTTAGCTTAGTCTTTTTCTTCAAAATCTAACCAGATTACCTTTTCTTCCTTTTTCTTTTGGAGTAACAATGTAAATTTTCGTAATGGTGCAGCTGAACATTTTAGTACTTCATGCTGCTTTAGCATAGTTTACTATCTTTTGCTTTTTCTATTTATGGCTTGCAAGGAGAAGATGTAAGATACAAACTCACTGGTAGTGCTTTCCTCATGTAGTTATTTTGTATATATGTAGATTTAGAATTCAGGTCTAAATTTAAACAAATCAGTTTACAAGCTCTCTGTATGATCAAATGCATATAACATTGACCTGCTTGGAAACTACTTGCCATATTTCTCGCCACAATTATCAGCTGTTGCATTAATGAGATTATGTGCTTCTGTACTTACTAAAACCCTAACTTCCTTTGCTATGTTTTTGGCTTTTGGTGATCCGATCTTGTGGTTAATCCCTCTCGTTTTATTTTTCACGTGAGGGTTTATTAAGACTTGATTAGGAAATAGAATTTCTTATCAATTTGTGTCTTTATTTCGATCTACTTCTTTAGGTTTAGGTTTAGTCTTGTGTTTAGTAAAGCTTAATTAACTCCTGCAATTCCTTCTGTTTCTGATAGAGCTGGAGGGGTCTTTTTACCATTGGTAAAATCTATGTGTTGCTTGTGGTAGTATTTTAGGTAAAGGTACCGAAAATAAGCTTGGATCATGGTTAATGATGAAATGTTTCTAAAAACTTGTTATTCATCTTCAAAAATCTGTGCGTATTGCTTCTCTATGGAGTTTTCTCTGTGAAGAATTGAAAGTCTATTTTCTCAGCAGAGGCATCTTCTTAATTGATGATTCATGATCTAGGTTGGTGCTACTTTATCCATTTTTCAAAATTTTCCATGTTTTTGCCTTTAATCTCATGTGTACTTACACTCTTTTGGGTTGTAGTTAAGGTTTTATCACAAGAACAAACAATGAAATGATTGGTTTAGCTAGTTATGATTGTAATTCAGTAATAGTTTTCTATTAGTTTTTCGCTTGTTTTATTATCTTATTGATTGATGTTTGATTATCTGGAATGCTGCTATTTTATTCATTTATTCATTATTTTGAGTTTCATTAAATCAAAATGTGAAAACCACTAAAAAAATTCTTATGTTTCTTGGTCATGAAGCTAATGTGTTATTTGGTAAAAGCACATTAGACTAATATTCAAAGGGTGTAGTTTTTTTTTTTTTATAGTAAAAGTTATTTTTTTGTTATTCTTAATAATTTCAAACAAAAGAAAGAAGCAATTTCAATTTAGAAAGTATCATAAGCTGCAGCAAGATTGTTTGGAATTCCTTTATTTCCGTCATCCAGAAAGGAAAATTTGGAATTTTTATGTGTGATATATTTATCTTATTTTCTCTTTATTGCTTTAATGGTATTTAAAATTTTTATTTAGGAAAAACTTAATATGTGTTACCATTGTGCCCGCAGATGTTGGTTTATGAGTTCATGCCAAATGGCATTCTTAGAGATCACCTTTCTGGTATATATAATATTTCTTCTTTGACTTTAAATTCTTTATCATTATGGTTATATCATGAGCTCTGTAGTTGATAAACCATGAATATGGTGTCACAGCTAAATCTAAAGTAAGCCTGAGTTTTGCAACGAGATTGAGAATTGCTTTAGGCTCAACAAAGGGCATACTTAACTCGCATACTGAAGCAAACCCTCCAATATTCCATCGAGATATCAAGGTGAGAAACATATTAATTGACTCTAATTTTAATGTAAAGGTTGTTGATTTTGGGCTCTTGAGACTTGCCCCAGTTTCAAATATTGAAGGGGTTGCCCCAGCTCATGTTTCCATAGTTGTAAAGGGTACTCCAGTAAGTCTTTAATAAAACTTTACTATGACAATTAATTCCAAGTTTGTCATGATAGATTATTTGATCTGATCTTTTTTCTTTCATTTTGTTCTACCCTTAAAATTGTGTAACATATCCCCTCTGGACAATTGTTAGAAATTGATTGAAGTCTAATGAGGTTCATCTACCTGGAAATGGATGAAAAACACTAAAACCTTCTATATGTTTGATGTCATGAAAAGCAATATGTCTTAGTAAATTGAGTTGAACTTCAATCTCTATATGGGAATATGCTAGATAAACATGTATGATGAGATCAAGATATCTTGACTTATAATTTTTGAATAAATATTTATCCATTGACTTATTTGAAAGAATAATTAGTTTGAGAAAGAAGAGTTCGATATTTGTTGGTTAATTTTCTTGAAAAGAAATATCAAGGAGTTCTCATCTATTGTAACATTCTGATATATCAAACATCTTATTCATTTTATAAGGCTACCTTAATCCAGATTATTTTCTCAAGCAAAAATTGATGGACAAGAGTGATGTTTATAGTCTTGGTGTTGAGTGATGTTTATAGCCTTGGTGTTGTATTTCTGGAGTTGTTGACTGGATGCAAACAATCTCATGTGGAAGAAAACATTATTCGAGAGGTAATGTCATACATCTTATTTGATGTTGACCCTTGATAACTTTTGCTTTAGAGATTTCATATATTTACTACGCAAACATATTTTAATGATATTAGTCAAGATGCTGAATAATGGTAATAGAGGTAGTAAAATGATAAAATAAGAATCAAGTCCTTTAATTGAAAAAAGGACTGAACAAGGGGATACGTGTTTCTTTTAACTTCCCCCTTCATTCTCAAAGTCAATTTCAATTTGTAAAATATATGCTAATTTCTTGGTATTAAACGACATTGTAATGAGACTCTTATCCATGACAACTAAAGCTATGTCTATAGTTATGCATGTATGAACAAGAGTGTTGATATGATTAACTAGTTGGTATAATCACTTCAGCGTCTTATATAATCATAACTAAATCAATAAGTATATAAATTGGTGGTGATTGTTGATTTACCTAAATTGAGTTTTCAATTCTATATTAGTTAACATACAATGGACTCTTATGCGAGTTCAGGTATGTACATAGCTATGGATTAGTGTACAAGCTTACTCTCATCACCGTTGATGAGTAAGCATACTATATTAGTTAAGCATATAATGCATTCTCCATATGACTTATTATTTCAGATTTAATCATATATTACTTATATTTATTCAATAATATTATAATGAAATATTCAATTGGCTTTTATGTCATGGGGTTCATGAAAGACTTAGTAAATAACTTCTCTTTATTGATGAATAATGTAAGTTCATTATCACAAGTTAATTTTTAATGATGAGTAAGCTAGTAAAAAGAAGTTTTATTAAATTATTTTCTTTTGTGATTAACAATTTAATGGAAATGACTTGTACACCGAGTTTGAGTTGGATGAAGTTCGTATTGAGTGGGTGAAGCATTTTTCTTAAGTTCTTTCACTCACCTAGTTGAAATATGCTAAAGTGGCATTTTGAATTATTTTTATTGTTATGTACTTTGCCTTAGAATTTAAAAGTTAAATTAGAAGACTTGTTTTTATTTGAACTTGGTTTATGTTACATGACTTGATATAAGTCATGTACTATTTAGTACTTTTACTTGTCATAATTGATAGGCCCAATGCCTAACAAATTCTGATCTTGATTTGAATTGGACATGATTAAGATACCTACACAATGAACAAAGTGAGTTATGAGGACCAAGCTTGTTGCCTGGCAATGGCCTTCCAACGCTCAAGTCAGTAATGGACTCAGATCCCTTAGGCTTTCACATAACCTTTTGGGAGAATAAGAGATTATAGTAGTTTTAGGCTAGTTTCACATATCCAGAAAAGTGTGCCATCATTGAAAATTTATAATTATTGCCTAGGCCACATGTCTTATCGTAAGAGGGCCACGTGGAAGCCGTTAAGTAAAGCAAGGCATAGTCTTTATCATGAGTAAATGACATTTGTCAAATTGGACTTCTGCCACGTGTCATGAGGAGTGTTTCTCAAAGGGGATCCTTCGAGCTATCTCTTCGGCATACTTTATGGTGAGGCCTACAAATGAGGAGGACATAGGCATGGGCCAGGGCCAGGGCCCTTACTCTCTTTAAGCTTCTTAGAAGTCTTTGGGCTCAGGCCCGTTAGAATTATTTGTACTGACCCACGTCAGTGGCCTCCCTTGTCATGGGAGGTTGAGGAACTCCTTAATCTGACTCCGTTTGAACAAAAACTAGTTCTAGGATGCTTTGAGACCTTTATGTTTGATTGGGGCTTTTCGCTTCATGATGTTAATAGATTCTACTTCCTTTGATAAGGGATCTAAGTTATCTAGGTATAATTTTATAGGCTTCGTCCTCTATTTTTCCAAGGCTATGGTACGAAGAGATTTTATGCACTGTTTAAAATGTTTTGCCACATGCCGCATTTTGAATTACAACGATCGAGAAGATGAAAAGTCTTCTAGAAGGTATATATATATATATATATCATTTGACCTGTCCCTTTCTGTTGACCTCTCTTCTCAAAATTTCTATTCTTCTTCGACCTAACCTTCTTTCTTTTCAACCACCGACACTCTATTTACTCAAATGGCTCATACTAGACTATCTCAGGGATCGAAGGCTACCTCTATAAGTCAAGAGGAATGAATCTTCAACTCCCTAGTTCCTGCTTGGAAAAAAGTAGTTCCCAAGTCAAAGATTAATTGGGAGCCTCTTCATCCCAATTTCGACAGTATTTCTTCAGAAGTTTCTTTCATCTTTCCTTCCCATCTCACCGCATCTTCCATGAGGATCCTCTTCTAAATATTCCAATTGGTCGATGAGATTATGTTATATTCTACAACCATATGCTTTGAGGAGTTCTTCTTCCTCCCTCCGTATTCTTTCTAAACGTCTTCAGGCATTTTGGCATGCTACCCTTCACCCTTACCCCAAATTCGATTCTGTACATCCACGGATTTGAGGTCCTCTATTACTGTTTGGGGATCCTTTCCCATTTGATGGAGCTCTTTCAAACTTTTTTTCAGTTTGGGTTGAGTCAAGGCGACATTGGCATTTTCATGTCATCTGAGAGGTCCAATCGAAAACTATTTGGTTCAAAGCCCAACAAGGCTGATGATTAAAAGCGCTGATTCTTTGGGATTCACTATACTAGTCCTCATGAAGCATGACTAGGATATGGCGGGGACTACCAAGAGCCCTAGAAACTCTCTGGCAACCCTCCCCTCACCGAAGATGACAGGAGGGACTTACTTCTCTTAATCAGCATAAGAGAGCTGGTTAACTTGGAAGATCTATGGCGTAATAGTCTCCTTGCTGATAGAGAAGGGCGCCTATCTGTTCCTTCCTGTCTCGGGGATTTGCTGGGTAAGTAATTTGATATACGTGTTTTATCTTTAACTTCAGCCTTTTAACCTTCGTTATATTCTTTTCATTTTTGCAGAGAAGCCCCTAAAGGCTATAAACGAGGATATATGTCTCGTGCTGGGGATACGAACTAAGGAGGAGAAGTCTAGCATACCCAGGCTAGACTTGTCTTGAATTATTCTAGTGTGAGACCCCTCAATAGGGCAGCTTCGTCCTCACACTAAATAATAGATCCAAACGGCAATCCTTCGACTTCACCTATAGGAGGCCAGCTTCCCCCACTTGTCCTCCTACTATGAAGATTTGCCCTTTCAGGAGAGCGCGAAGGCTACAGCCCCTCCTCGACAGGCCAATCGTCCAGTATCCACTCTACCTGATTCAAAGAGGAAGGTTCCTAACTCAGTCAACAATGATGAAGGACCCTTCAACCTTTTGCGGGCCAAGTAAAAGTTAAAGAAGACTTCCAAGTCCACTCCTATTCCAAATATCAGTCAAACTCGGTCAGTGCCTTCTACTGTTCGCCCCACAACTGCTAAACCACCTCGCGAGACACCTTCAGCTTCTTCCTTCACCACTAGCATATGTCCTTTTGGCTTCGAGAAGAAGAGGCGGTATGAGCCCTTGCCTTAGGTCCAAGGATTTGAATTTAAGATCCTTCAAATGCCTCAATTTCAATGAACGATGAGACATGTCCTCGACATGATGGAGTCTCTTGCCTGTAGCCAAGAAGAGTTCGACAGGTGGTTGCAGAACTTCTATGCAAACTACACCCT